>BPLR01006623.1:0-40567 GCA_021605095.1 Caerostris extrusa
ATGGGTCAGCAAATCGCGCAGGTAATTGCATTACGAAAAGAGAGGGGAAAAAAAAAAAAAAAACCCGTCGCGACGCTTTTGCGGCACATTGTGTGAGATTGGCTAACTACACAATCTCATTGACAAGATTAGTGCTGATTGAATGTGATCAAGTGAAATGGATTTTTAAAAAGCACAGTCTGATTATTGTTGCGTCAGTTTTATCTTACTGGGTTAATAACGTTTAATATCGATTGATTTAATTTTGCGGGGTATATTTTTCTTAAATGTGTTATCAACCTGCTAGGCCCCTTTTAGGCTAGTTAGTTACCTCCATGTCCTACACACTTATGTACGCCACGAACAGATGCCCTAATGGGAGATGAGGGCCCTGTCTATGCTTGTCGTATGGGATAAAACCCCAAAATATCTCGTCAGCCTGAAAATACGTGCAGCTTACAAAAGATGTCGTAGTCGACATCACATGTTCTCTTTTCTGAAAGTAATTACTGCAACACACTATGCCAGGATTCGAATCTGGATTTTTCTACCAGCTACGTTATCACTCGAAAATTTTTTTATACAAATTAATAGAAAATTTGGCTACCATATTAAAGGAGCTTTTATTCGAAATTAAATAAGAAAAAGGCAGGTTTTTTTAATAAAGGGGTTTTCAAGTATAATCTTGAACATTATATCTCGTTTAAAACAAATCCACTGCTTGCACGGAATGTGCATCCTATACTGGATCCTTGCTGATGTGGATTTGGAATTTAATTAAATTGCAGAATCTTTGGAGAAGAATTCTATATGTCTGGATCAGACTGCCCTTCCTACTTGCCTGGCAGATGCAAATGCCTTGGTAAACTCTAAACTCATAATTCCTTCTAAGATTAAACCTAAATACCAAATTACAGAACTAAATATCGACAGAAAAACAGCTACTACCTTCACAAGATTAAGGATGAAGCACCACAAATATATGAAAATTTCTGCTGATGGCGTTGAAAAATACAAAAAATGTGACAACTACCCCGATGTCGAGCTTAATCCTCATCCTGTCTTTGATTGTCCAGCTGTTTGCATTGCCTGGACCATCTCTCGGAAGAGGATTTATACTCGAACTGACAATCAGCATAACCAATATTATTCGAGAGCACCACGATATATGATTTTCTTGTACTCTTCAGGGGATACTACAACAACAACAATAAGCAAAGGAAAAGCGAAAACACCAAGGTTCCTGTACATTGAATAAGCTCGATCAATCAAAAGATCGGAGAAATAGTAAGCGGTTTGGCTCCAATATGAAGGGGAGGGTGCTAACTTCCCAGGTGCCCACTTGAAAGGATTCTTTCTGGGGGAAACAGCAAAGCAGCAGCTTTATTCACAGTGAACCCTAGTTAAAGTTGAATCTGTTGCATATCTGCCATTTTGGTGGCAAATGACCTCACATCTAAAATGATAAGCATTGGAAAAAAACAATGGGTACAGGTATGAGTTAAGATGTTAATATAGATTTATAGATATTTATGTGATTATGACTATTAACATGATTCTGGGTATTAACATGGCTATGAATATTATGGTTATGGGTATTGATATGGAAATGAGAATTTAATCTGCAACCTCCATTGGTTCAAAATGATAAGATTCATTTTCTTACTTAAAAATATTAATAAATCTGTAATAAATTTGTTTTTACTTGCAATTAAATAAATATTATGTGTGCTATTAGAAACTGAATTCAAAATTATATACATATCCCCATTCAAAATTATATACATATAATTATATACATGTATTACAAGGGCAATACCTATACAAGCAGAAAAAAGCAATTTAGCCTCAATGATTTTTAAGCAGGAAGACCATTTTTTACTTAAATGAAAATAAATTGTATATTAGCATTTCATTTTTTTATTTATATCTGCGCTATTTTTCCTCGTGCTGAAGTTCAATAAACCTGCAAATGTTTGTTTTCCTCAAAGACATTCTTTTCTTTGGAAGGCGAACAAAGTTTTCAGGGTGAAAATAATTTTATTCTTCGAAACAATGAAAAGGAAGAGGAACGCCAGATTTTTAATTAAGGTTTCATTACGCGTTTTAAATTCATTTTCCCATGGAACAGGATGCATAGTTTCCTGACCCATTCACAGACTATATATTTAAAACTTCATATTTCACACGTGTAAAATTAAATCACCTTAAGTATAAGAGAATTACTGTAAAAATGAACGCGAATTTTAATTGTCAGAATTTTTAAAATACTTAAAAATTATACTTTGATTCTACGCTTGATTGAACATTGTGTTGGCTTTCTGAACAAAAGGGGAAATTGGTAAAAATACTTGATAAATGACCCTAATAGAAAGCATCAATGTGCATGTAGGAAGGAGCACGGTAAATATGTTTTTTACATAAATCAGAAAGTTCTATTTTGAAATTCAAGAGGTGGGGAAGAGGGTTTCACACTATATATGAGTTTTCGTTACAAATTGAGGTGGTAAAAACTGGTAGCAAAGAAGGAGTTCTCCCAAATGGTGCAAATGACTAAACTGAGTAATGCTGAATCTGCTATATTCCTGCCGTTTTGCCACCTCAAAATTTACCTTTTTATCCACCCATCATTAGAATTTAAAAACAAAACGCTTTATTTGGTATACAATACATCAAAACGTTAGTATTTAAAAATAAAGTGCTTTAAATGGTATACAATTTCAATTTGGTATACAATACATTAAAATTTTTAGTATTTAAAAATAAAGGGCTTTATTTGATATACAATTTCAATTTGGTATACAATGAATCAAAATGTTAGTATTTAAAAATAAAGCTTTAATTGGTATACAATTTCAAATTTGGTATACAATACATTAAAATTTTAGTATTTAAAAATAAAGGGCTTGATTTGATATACAATTTTCAATTTGGTATACAATGCATCAAAATGTTAGTATTTTAAAATAAATCGTCTTTATTTGGTGTACAATTTTCAATTTTGTACTCAATTCATCAAAATGTTAGTATTTAAAAATAAAACGCTTTATTTGGTGTACAATACATCAAAATGTTAGTATTTTAAAATAAATCGTCTTTTTATTTGGTGTATTTTTCTGGTATTATTTGATTTTAATTTGTATTTGTAACAATTTTCAATTTTGTACTAAATTCATCAAAATGCGCCATTAGTATTTAAAAATAAAACGCTTTTATTTGGTAAATCAAACAATTCAACAAAATGCACTAAATTTAATATTTAAAAATAAAACGCTTTATTTGGTAGTTACATTTTCCAACATATGGGTTAATTATAAATCTCTGAACATTATAATTCTTTCTCTATTCTTCTCTGATTTTCAATACGCAATTTGGCACGCATGCGCAATCTTATTTTTACATTTAATTTGTTCAACGATGGAATTTTATTCATGTGTTTGCAGAGCGTCGTCCGCGTTGCCGTAGCAACGCCAACAATTTAAAAAAAAGAATATCCACCCATTGAAACTGAAGTCAAAGAAAAGTCCAATTTCAAAAGCAACTCTCTGCAGGAGGAGATTTCTAGATATGAAAAGAGAGGAAAAGTCAAAGACTCCATCGAGAAATAAAGAACGGAGAATCGGATGGTCTTGTGATATCAGCTGACGGTAAAAGCACGGCCCTACTAAAGAAGAAGATAAAGCATCTTTTAACTTACGAGAAGTTGAATTGTTGAAAAAAAAAATGTTCGGAAAGTGTCCGATTTTTTCAATGGACTCAAATGAAAAAAAAAAAAAAAAAAAAACTTATAGCTCATAGCTTACTTATCGCATAACTTTTAAAAAATTGCGTCAATTTTTGTCCCAAGTAAAAATAGCTATTCTTTTATTTTTAAATAATTATATCGTGTATCTGCTCATTAAACATTAGTAAACATTTCAATCAGTATTTTTCCCTTTTTTATTACAAAACTATTTAGGTGTGTTTTTAAACTATGAAGCTTAATTAAAATTAAGCAAGTGTGCAAACACATTTTCATTAACAATCAACTTCAAGGATCTCGATTTTTGTCATCCACGCAATATCATAATGTCGCCAAGAGTATTGTATTGCTAAATTAAAAACAAAAAAAAAAAATTAATTTATTATGGTATTTCTTCATTGGAGCAAAGTCACAAAGGTAAGTTTTCTTCATTACCCAACACCTCCATGGTAGACCAAGGCTCAGCTGGCAGATTTCGAGACAGGAGATGTTTATCTTTTTACATGGCAGGATTGTCATCCAACGCTCTATATTCATAGTAGATCCGGACCTAAGGCTTAAAAGTAGATTCGAACTACTACAAACATCCATGGCACCGGAGGGACTCGCACCCCGAAACCTGTAGTACCAAGCGCTATTGACCCAGCCATTAGGCCCTATTATGGTATTTAATGATTCAAAATAATTAAAAAAGCTTGCACAGAATTTTCTCTAGTCGATTTTGGTTTGGTCTGGTTTGGTTTGTCGCTCTGCAATCATTTTGTGCACACTTTGCGCTAATTAGACAGGGACCTACAGTTTAACGTGGATTCGAACCACTCACAAATCGCTCATGCCACAACCAGGATTCGAAACTGTAGCCTATGATACCAATGGCCAGAGCGTTAGCCAACTGGCCATCGGACCGCGTTTTCCTGGTCGAAAGAAAGAGGGACGTCGTCACAGATCTTCGAAAACAACTCTCAAAAGTAGATTCAACTTGAAAAAAAAAAAAAAACCAGTAAAAAAAAATTACAGAATATTAAAGAATTCAACTAAAGATATTTGTAGAAGTCAAATAAAAATCAAAAGGCTTGAATATCATATCCAGACGCGTCGAATATACGATTACAACCGACAGATACTATCTGTGAGAATAACGTATCGGTGGTACAAAAGCTCGAATAACGGCATAAATCTATCGTTTGGGACTTTACATTAGGATGTCTATAAGCACGTTTTCTGGACACTGTAGTAGGTTCGGTTTGGTCTAGTCTGGTTCATCGTTCTGCGGTCATTTTTTGCAGACTTTTTGGGGTAATTAGATCGGGACCTACGGTTTAACGTGGATTCGAAACCACTCACAAACATCCATGCCACCGTTACGATACGAAATTGCAGCCTGTGGTACCAAAAGATTAGCTTGGTTTGTCGCTCTGCTGTCATCTTGTGCACACGAGGCTAAACAGACCGGGACCTGCAGTTTAACATGGATTCGAACCACTCACAAACATGCATGCCCCCTCCAGGATTCGAACCTGAAGCCTGTGATAATAAAGGCCAAGAGCGCTAGCTAATTGGCCATTAGGTCAATCAGACTGGGACCTGCAGTTTAAAGTGAATTCTGAACACTACAAACATCCATGGCACCCGCCATTACTCGAACCCGAAACATGTGGCTCCGAGCACCAGAGTACAAGTCTCTCGACATCAGGAGCTATTATTATGGTATTTAATGATTCAAAATAATTAAAAGTCTGTAACAAGAATAGCTAAAGAAAGAGGGAAATTAGTATAGAACTTTGAAAACATTGCTCTAAAAAAGATGCCAGTAAAAAACTAAAAACGGTAATTACCGAATATTAAAAGAATTCAACTAAAATAAATCTGAGGAAGTAAAACAAAAATCAAAAGCAATGAATATTATAGCCAGACGCGTCGACTATATGATTACAACGCCGACCATCAGACAGACGCTATCTGTGAAAATAACATATCGTTGGACTATGAACAAAAGCTCCAATAACGACATAAATCAATCGCTCGGGACTTCCCGGGCCCCGAGTGATGTGGAAGGGATGTTTAGAAAAATATGTCATACAACATCCATCACGACATGTCAAAATGCATCCCCTCGTACCCGAAGTCCACTTCCACCAGCCACTTCAACAGCTTTTCCTTCTTGGAACATCACTCCGTGGCGCTTTTTATTCTGTTCTCAGAGTAGACGACACCCTGCTCATTAAAAAGGCGTGGACACCACGATCCTGTGATTAAACGGCGCTCCACCCTGCTTGGCCCTATCCATCCCCAGAAACAGACAGCAGGAGGGGTGAGAAGACCGTGAAGAAGACGAATGAAATAAAAATCAAAGGATTAAAAAGTGATGGAGGAAGAATTCAAGCAGTGGAGGGTTAACACAACCTTAAAGGACGCTGGTCTTCATTAAGATGCGTATAAGCACGTTTGCTAGATTCGTACATTGTAGTAGGTTTGGTTTGGTCTGGTTTGGTTTGTCGCTCAACGGTTATTTTTTGCACACTTTGGACTAATTAGACTGGGATCTATAGTTTAACGTGGATTTCGAACCACTCATAAACATGCATGCCACAGCCGAAAATCAAATCCGAAAGCCTGTGGTACCAAAGGGCAAAAGCGCTAGCTAATTGGCTATCAGGCCTCTCTTCATTTCAAGGTGTTCGATTTTATCATTCAAGCAATATGTTAATGTCCCCAAGAGTTTATACTATTACTAAATTAAAACCAAATTAAATAAAACATCGAAGCTATTATGATAGTTCTTCATTCGTGCAACATCCACAGGGTGGGCCAAAGCCATCTGCCTTCTGCCATATTTCGAAACATGAGATGTTTTCTTTTTACGGGGTAGGGGTGTCATCCATACGATCTACAGTCATATTAGGCCAGGACCGAAGGCTTAAAGTCGATTCAAATCACTACAAACATCTATGGTGCAGCCGGGACACGAACCCGAAAACTGAAAGCAATGACAGCAAATGAACACTCCGAGCATTCCATCTCGAGTCCTCCCACACTCTGTCTGTGGAACTTTACCAATGCGCCCTGAGTTGCGCACTACAGTGATTTGAAAATATTAAAAAAAAAATCATGTTACGCATTATTAGAGATTTGGCTTCTCGCTCTACAGTTTTTTTTTTTTTTTTTTTTTTTTTTTGGCACTTTGAGCTAATTAGACTGGAACCTACAGTTTAACGTTGAACCACTAACTAACATCCATGTCACCGTCAGGATTCGAAACTGAACCCTGTGGTATCATAGGTCAGAGAGCTAGCCAATTGGCCAATCTGACCAGGACCTATATTTAAAGTGGATTCCGAATCACTAACAAGTATCCATGCTACAGCCAGGATTCAGACCTGAAGCCTTTGGTACCAAAGTACCAAACTTTGCTAGGAAAAGGATCCATACATATTTAAGCTGGAAAGAATTCCATTTGACTTGGAAAAGGAGCGGCTGAAATGCGAATTCTTAAGATATTCGGAATCCACATTAAACTGTAGGTCTCGGTCTAACTAGCCCAAAGTGTTCACAAAATGAGCGTAGAGGAACAAATCAATCAAATTAAATTAATGCGTCACTTCCGACCCTACATTACTATAGAAAAAATGTATGTTTTAGTAAACTATACGCATCCCCCTTCCCCCCAAAGTTTGTCCCATGACAGTTAAATCACCCTGTATTGTACATTGAATGAGATGATATAAAAAAGGTTATTATTAATATAAAAAATATTTTGATCTACATTTCAATTTCTAATTATTCAAAAATTTGTCATGATTTTTTAAAAAAAAAAAATACGAAATATAACACATTATATACAATAATATAACATGTATATATAATGTTGATTTTTTCTGTTGTGATTTAAAATATAAAAAAAATCCTAAATGATGTTTTAAGGAATGCCTCGCCTACCACAGCAAAATTCTTTACAGAAAAAAATTTCTGGCTATGGGTAACAGCGGTTTTTAATTTGCCATCCTCACACCTTTTAACCTTTATCCTATTGTTTCCCCTACACTCATAATTAACCGCGTTTTTGTTTTTTTTCGTTGCTGTTGCTTAATGAAGAGCACGTGCCTCTAATTACGGAATGCTCATTAAATCGGGTCCGCTTCCACGCCCACGCACTTTGAAAGATATTGATGGTCAGCGTGGCTTTTGGGGCCATTCTTCATTTTGGAATGGCCCGGCCTTTATTTCATGTTAATGGTTTCGGTTATGGCTCAATTAGTAGAGAAGAAATGAGATTCGTTTTCTTGGACTTTTTACCACTAATAAAGGTTTTGTTTTAATTGTGAGATGTGGTTTGATTTTTATGAAATTGAAGTTTAATATTGTAGTAATGCTCAGCAAATTCATTAATTGAATTCATTTTTTGAATTAAATTTTAATAACTATTGCGGATAAGGCCAGAGCCTGGTGGACTGGGAGATTGTTTAGGCAAGCCCTACTAAATCGATGATTTGTTAATTAGGGTAGGAATAGGCACGATAAGTGACTTGACCCCAAACATTTTCGTTTAATTCAAGATCGAATTTAGAATACACTCCATAGAGATTTGGTTAGGTTTGTTTTTCTCTACTGTCATTTTTATTGAACACTAGGGGTAACACTAGGAACTTACAATTTAACGTGGTTAACCACTCACAAACATCCATGCCACCGCCATGATTCAAACGTGAACCCTGTGGTACAAAACGCCGTACAAAGGCCAATTGTCCAACAGGTCGCACACTTCTTAGATCTATATATACACAGTATATCATATACATAGAGTGCGTCATATTCTTTCTGATGGACTCTGGTTGACGCTGAATATGCTACATATCTGACGTTAAAAGACACAAAAGCCAGAGGGCAATAGACTGATGTTTCCCATCAAGAACTGTTACAGTTGCAGATAATATTTTTAAACATTAGTGGACCTCATGTTCCACTTATGCAAGCCTGAATATTCTAGCGACAGGTAGATAGAGGGAGGTCATTACCTTCCGGCATTAGATTTTCTTAGATCTAATCACCCTGCCCTTACATATCGTATGGAAGAAAATTAGGAAAACATCCACCAAGCAGTTACTATTTATGCGAGAGGGTTTACTCACTATTATCACAATCGTCATCGAATCTGATTGTTTTTAAAAGCAGAGGCTGCAGCGGATGCCGCAAGTACTGCAGATAATTAAAGATACATTTTTACTATAACTGTAATTTTTCCAAGAGCAATTACTATATTTAAAAGATAAATCACAATATAAAATGGGGAAATGGGACTAATTGTAATGGGCCAGAGTTATGTAAGAATTACTTACAAACATCAAACATCAAAAGTTAATGACAAAGAAAAAAAAAAAGAAAAGGTCTTACATTCACCCACACTTTGGCTACTGCCGAGGAAGTTCAGTCAGTATAAAGAGGGTGCTGTTTATGTACTGCCCTAGATATTGCCAAATACATGAAAAGAGAGGTTAAAACAATTATTATCAATTTTGTTGCTTTTTGCGCTCAAAAAGCGCAAAAACAACAAAATCGCACTCTGTTATAATTACTTAATATAACACTTTTAAATTAGACCGGGACTTACAGCGGATTCCGAAACCAATAAAAACTCTCATGGCAACACCGGGACTCGAACCCGAAACCTGTCGCGTCAACCGCCAGAGCACTATTCACTCGGCTATCAGGTCTCTTTCTCATTATTACTGCTCCATAATAATTAGCTAACGTATGATGCCAAATGATTGAAATCATTAAAATCCCCATTTGTTAGTAAATTTTTCAATGATATTTTCCTTCATAATATAAAATCAAGGAAACAAGAAAATATAAAAAAAATGTATCAAATTTTAAAATAATTTTAAAACGGAAGTCTATAATAATGTAAGAATTCAAAAATTTTTCATTATTATTGTGCTTTAATGAATCGCTGATTAATTCCTCTTTATTGATAAATATTCAAGATGATGAATAATCAAAAAAATAATAAAATATTAAAAATAGATAAAAAAAAAACCACAAATCTACAATAATAGGCACTTTATTACAGGCCAGCGGTAAATTGCCTATGTGTAAATGTCAAATGGCCGAACAGTTGGATAGTTTATTTTTCTTTTCCTCTTGGCGATCATCTTGGCGCCTTTGAGTAACTGGCGACGTAATATAATAATCAAGAAGAACCAGACTTTATTACAAAACAGTCTTAAATATACGTATGGAATATTGCTTAATAGATTATCAAATAAAAACAACACAACTGTGTCTGATTACCGTATCTCGTTCGTGAATCGTCTATGCTTACGTGTTTGTTCCATAGCGTCTAGTCTTAACTGCTTAAACTCTTAATGAAAGATAGTTAGTTATAAAAATTTGGCATATCACAATATTAGCTTCTACAGAATCATAATAATTGTTGAATCGAGTTCCATCCAATGGAATGAAGAAATATGCGGTTCAAAAATTTTTTTAATTTACTTTTTAT
The DNA here is from genome assembly GCA_021605095.1 of Caerostris extrusa. NCBI lineage: Eukaryota > Metazoa > Arthropoda > Arachnida > Araneae > Araneidae > Caerostris > Caerostris extrusa. The sequence continues at coordinate 10,221 of BPLR01006623.1, forward strand.
TTCTTACTCCCCCTCAATTTTGTTCTAAATGGTCGTTCTAATTATAGCGAATCCAAGTTTAGCGTAAACAGGTCGATTAATGTGAAGCATAATGAGTTTGTTATTGCTTAGAAAGTCTTAATTTATGATGGAGAGTTCGTGCATTAAGTTACGGTCGTGATTATTTTAGGAAATATTTCGGAGAATTTTCTGTCATATTTTTGCAAATTACAGGTAATGTAATTTTCTACCAATAATACGTGCATTATATGCTAAGAAACTTTAATGCGAATAAAAGGCCCCTGCTTACGTACAGTTTGTGAGCATTTACGTCCTTCGAAAGTTTCAGAAAAAATTCGATTCTATAAAATGCTTTTTGACAACAACAAAAGCAAAATAAATAAAACTTTGTACGAAATATAAAAAATTACAACAAATGTGAAAGACAGGAAGTTATTTTCAAAATGGGACCCGGCGTTTTACATTTATGGATGAAAAAGTGATGGACTGAAATGAAATTAAGGATAAGCTTTAAATACACTTTAAAAAGGAAGAAATTAATAATTAACTTTGATATTAACCAAGATTTCCATCTCTCTAGCAAATAGGAAGATATTGGGAAAATATCGTCTCTTTTATACGTATAATCTATATATTTTTATATTCTTTTGATAAATTATTTTTATACCTATATTCTTTGTACTTGATTGCAATTATATTTATGGTATTATACCTACCATCAAAACAAATATTAATATCTTAATTTTAAAGCATAACAATTATCTTAATTTAAAAAAAAATATGTTTAATTTATACTTCAAAATTGTTCTTGAAAGATAAAAATCGTATTATATTTATGATCTGGAAATCAAAATAGAACAGGAGTAGCATATGGTACGTTAAAAAAAAATGCCCCATGTAGATTATTACCCGTGTAGATTATATGCCGTTGAAGTCTGTACGAGATCTTTTATTTTGATATATGCTATGACAAAGAAAAGGGCGAATAATGTGTAGATTATATACCGCAGTTGGCTGTACGATATCTTTTATTTTGATCTGTGGTATGACAAAGTAAAAGAGCGAATAGCATACAGATTTATATGCCTCAGGTACTTGTACGATATCTTTTATTTTGTTATATGGTACGACATAGAAAAATCCACGAGTAACGTGTAATTATACGCTGCAGCGGACTGTAGGATATCTTTTATTTCGATTTATGGTAAAGCAAAGCAAGAGCTTGAATAAAGTGCAGAATATACTCCGCAGTGGGCTGTACGGTAGCCACAGCAGACTATACGATATCTTTTATTTTTATATATAATAGGACAAATTAAAAGCTCAAATAACGTGTAGATTATACGCCGCAGCGGACTGTGCGATATCTTTTATTTTGATATAAGATAAGAAAAAAAAAAAAAAATAGTGAATAACGTATAGATTATAAGCAGCAGAGTATTGCACGATATCTTTCATTTGATATACGGTACGACAAAGAAAACGTGCAGATTATACGCCGCAGCGGACTGTACGAGATCTACATAAAAGTGTAGCATCAAAAATGTCCTTGAAAACCGAAAAGCTTTTTATTTTGTTTATAGGCATAAAAAGATATTCTTTTATGCCTTGAGTCAAACAGTTTTACATCATGGATTGATATATGGTATTCATGGAATAGCAGTGAAACAAGTACTCGAGATCTTTTGGCTTTTCTGACTCAAAATTATATTTGCGTTTTATACGGCGCCGCAGATTATAATTACAGTAATTAGTAAAATAATATATGTACGTATAAAAAACCTATCATTTACCTAATTTATAAGTAAAACAACATATATAAAATATTTTTATGCACCATATACATGATACATTTTTTATGATACACGATAATAATTTTTTTAAACAAAATAAAATTACTTATTGGCAAATGATAGCAACTATATATTTTACAATATTTTCATACTTTAATGTTTGAAATTTCTTATAAAAAAAACATAGCATTCCATACAAAAATTAATCTTTTGAATAGATGCAGTAGATGCAAGACTTAATAAAGGTCAAATTATGGTTACTGTAATTTACGGTCTATCATTCGATATAAAAGCAGCTTAGAATATTATAATTAACTTAATGCATAGGGTATAATCCGCGTTTGTTAATAAAAGCAGTATAAAGACCTAATAATTAAGTATCTTTCTATTCTTTGGTCTATAAAATTTTTTTTTATATTTTATTCTGCATTTATATTCATGGAATTTTTCTATTCTGCAAAATATAATTAGTTTTATTAATTATTGTTTTTCTTAGATATAATTTTTTTGCACATGCATAACATTTTTTACAAAAGATACAATAAAATAATCGATATTTTTTTATTTATTTATTTTTTGTTATTTATTTATTTTCTTACAATACAGTTTCATTTTATTCAACAAAAATCATTTAAGTTTAAAAAACAATATTACAATATAAGGGTTTCATAAATAATTAATTCCTTTAATTTAATATTTTAAATTCTATAGAAATTTTTAGCTTTTATGAACTAAATGCTTAGTGGCAACAGCATTAAAAGGAGATACTACGACCAAAATTTTAAAATGTGCATCTAGTCTTTGATACAAAGTTCCATTTATAACATTTTTGTTATTTTTCATTTTATAATTTTATTAAATAAATAAATGTCCTTTTTAAAAAAAAAAAAGGGCATTTAATTATAAAATGAAAAATTAACTCAAAAAAATTTGAGAAAACTCTTATTCCATCTTAAACAATTTATCGCTGGATTGCAGTTACGCTGCCAAGAAATATAATAGATCTTACAATAAGAAGAGTTACAGTTAAATATAACAGATTCCATGTTAAAATTAATATTTTAATTATTTTATTAAGAAATTAAATATTTGTAATTAATTATCAACCTTATTTGATCTTAATAATTATCTTTGGATTGCAGTTACAGCTAAATACAAAGATTTTCTTCAAACAATTAAATATCCAACTAAAACAATGTATCGAGTTGAATATGGAAGATTCAGTTAAATGTTTCATGTTATTTTTACATTAAGAAATTAAATACTTGTAACTAGTTATCTTTATCTTTATTAGTTATCTTTGGATTTAGTGTTTGATACAAAGTTTCCTTTATATAACAGATTCCATGTTAAATTAATATTTTAAATGTTTTATTAATGAATTCTTCTATGAATTAAACCTATTAATTTTACGCCATCTAAAACAATTTATCAATGAATTACAGTTACAGTTAAATATGTAGAATAATAATTGAAGGAACGGAAGATGAAAATTCCTGAAAGAACATATTATTCTCATCTACAGTGATTGGATAAACTATTTAAACAATGCTTATTTACACAATAATTTGACTGTGAATGAATTAAATTCAGTGAAAGATTGGCAAAACAAATATTTTACAACCACTTACGCAACAAATAGACAATAGTAACCTCTTTTTATCCTCCATAACAATTAAATACCATTGTATGTAAATTCGTAAAGAGAGAAAAAAAGTATTTAAATAAAAGTTTGAACCTTATAAATTAAATAAAAAATGTTTAAAAAAAATTTAATGTTTTGTAGCAATTCAATTTATTTTATAAAAGATTGCAAAAATCTCGTTATATAATTATGTTTAGTTTACAGATGGTGAAAAATATTTTATTTTAAATTATTAGAACAAAATTATTTTTTTTTTACATAAAATTTTTAATAACAAGCAAAAAATATTTGAAATTTTAAATTTTAAATCTAGAACAAAATCATTTTGGTTTATTAATAAATCAGAAATGGCACAACATAAAATTTATTTCATCATAAAACAGGCACGAAAGGAATCAAAGACATTTTTTTTTTTTTAAAAAATTATTCATGGATGATTGCAGCATTGAACTATTTTATGTTTTTGCAAGAAGAAATTAATTATTTGCAATTATTATTTGCATTTTAATTTTGAAATAAATCAGAGTTCGTCTTGAGTTTAAAAAAAAATCCAAATATTTATTAAAATCGTATTGTAGAATTTATTTAACTATCATAGAGAGGTGGATGAGGCTTTTCATGAACCTCTACTATTCTTAGACTTTTTAGAGGTTTATGGACTTTCGGATTTTTTTAAAAAATCAGGGGTGGCCAACCCAAATGATCTTTGGACTTTGAAATTCCGCGGGCCGCATGATAAAATTATATATTTATTATTCTTACATAGATGAAAAAATTAAACAGTTTTTATTATTATTGTGTTCTCTATTACGTCACTGAGGTCACTTAAAGTGAAACATAGAACCTGTTACATTAGAAATTCCAAGAAATCATGAATTCGCAGAATATATTTTAATTATTCTGCGAACTCATCAATAAAACAGGCAATATATGTCCTATGTTCGCAAGAATATTATTTTAAAATCAAAATTAATTCTTTTTCTCATAATTTAGTCAGCTAATCTTTGAATATATGGATGCACACATAACGTATTTTTTTTTTAAGACAAAAAAAAATTGGTTTTCACAACTTTGGCCATTATAAAATAAATATATTATGTAAAAGTGTAATGAATCTCACGGGCTAGAAAAATGTTCAAGGCGGGTCACGGTTGGCCACCCCCTGAGCTAGACGATATGGGTCAGAAACAACTCTCTCGCACTTGCATGGAAAAAAAGACAAAAAGTCTCTCACTATGCAATCTGCCTGACTATCCTGGCGGTGCCAAGGATGTTTCATCTGGTTGAATCCAAAGGCAGTAGGTCTTGGGCCTCCTATGACCATAGAGCATCACAGAACCTAATCAGACTACTTACCCACATCATTCCCAAACTGTTTAGGGGGCAACTCAGCTCTAAGGCACAGTGATATGGTGAGGTGTAGTAATTCTAATCTGTCCGAATATGCATGGACATTCTTACTGTCACAATAGCATATATATATTGGACATATATGCATTAACCGACTAATGGATTACACCTCAATCCTCGGATCGGATTGCGCCGATCATTAAAAATATTCCTGTTCAGCTCACTCACACACACAAATAAAGACTCAAATAATAAACACATGACATGGACTGTATAAAAATCTCCTTTATTTAGGCAGCCATCACACTCGAGGATGAACTGACCACACAACCTATATCTGGGGTTACACTTATTGAACTCCCTCTCTTACATTCCTTTAACCGTCATCTCACCCTCTGCCAGACACCCCCACAGACAGGACCTATGGGACATAGGGCGTTGACTTCCCCTATGCACGGGGACCTGGGTTTTGAAACATATTCCCATTCTGAAATCTGTAATCAAAGAATATTCGTTCGGTTTTATATTCATACATAACGGTATCCCTTTGAAGCTATTCTATTGGTGATTAAATCCACGTTCAAAAGTGCTGACATCAACAAACAAACAAACCAAAAAAAAAAAAAAATCTCTTACAATTATTTAAACCATCTTCCTCTCTGACCCATTTTCTCCAAGTCACTCTTTTCTTTCCCCTCTTTTCAGAGACCATTAGCATTAATTTTTGCGAAATCAGACGAAATTACTGTGATCCGTAACCATAATACGACACTCAACTGCATTTAATTCGTTTTCATGGCTTTGGCCTTGGCGCAATTTTTGTTTGCCACAGAGAGAGAAAAAAAGTTTTCTTTAAAAAAAAGAAAAGATATGGAAGAAAATAAAAAGAAAAAGAAATATATCTTTAAGAAGAAGAGTGCTGCGCCTTCTCATTAAGAGCTTTAATCGGCCAGCCTCATTTTCCGGCGGCTGATGTCATTTCCCCCTCCTACCTTATTAAACTCGTCCCAGAAACGAGGCTAACTCATCTGTCCCTCAATGGTTCTGTCCATCTGGGAGCATTTATTAAGATTGACGTGATTTTTGCCAAGGGTGGAAGTTCAGCGGAAAATATGCGGAAAGACGCGCGGTTAAGCTTTGTATGCAACAAGTTTAAAAGCAGATTTGTGGTTATTAGCTAGTGATTTCTCAATATATTTAATTGTTGATATTGAAAATGAATGTAAAACAAACAAAATCAGTATTTTTAAATTCATCACATCATAAAAACTCCGCTTAGAAGGATTGAAGATTTGAGAAAAAAAAAGAGAATTTTCATCAGAGAATATGCAGAATGATATGCTGTTAAGTTTTATGTGCAAGTGGTTTAAAAACAGATTTGTAGTTAATAGCTCATGATTTTTGTATATATTTAGTTTATTGAAAATAAGTGCAAAACACTTTTGTTTAAAATCAGAAAAAAAAAAAACAGTTTATTAAATTCATACCTTAATAAAACTCTTATATGTCCCTCAAAGGTTCTGTTTATTTGATGTCATAAAAGTTGAAGTTCATCAGAGCACACGCGGTTAAGCTGTTTATTTTTTATGCAAGTGGTTTAAAAAGATTTATAATTAATAGCTGGCGAATTTTGAATATATTTAATATATTTAGTTATTGATATTGAAAATGAATGCCACAAAACAATTTTGAAAAAAAAAATCAGTTTATTAAATTCATGCCTTAATAAAACTCTTACTTGTGCCCCTTAGATAGTTTGTCGATTTGAGAATATAAAAGTGGAAATTCATCAAAGAATATGCGGAAAAATATTAAGCTTTGTATATAAATGGTAGTACTTTGTTGTAATTAAAGGCTCGTGATTTTTCAAGATATTTGGTTATTTATATTGAAAATGAAAGTAAAGTTTGCTAGTACTAACCTCTGAAATAACAGTTTATTAAATTTATCTCATATACAAACTATCTCATTGTGGGTTTGCCCATTTCAGAACATTTACTATAATTGGTGCGATTTTCTTTAAGAGCGGAAGTTCATCAGAGGAGAGAAAGATATGCGGTTAAAGTTTTGTAAATAAATGGATTGAAAGCAGATTTGTGGTTGGTAGCTTGTGAAGTTTTAATTTATTGAATCATTCGTCCTTTAGATGTATTTAGAAGAAACTTCGAGAGTTTACAAAAATAAAAAATATATTTTATCAAATTATTCCTAGTGAGGCTCACTTCTCTTCCTTCAGTGGTTTTGCCCATCTGGAAACATTTATTAAGATTGACGTGATTTTTTCAACTGATGGAAGCCCAATTAGACATGCGGTTTAACCTCCATAAATATGTGGTTTAAAAGAAGATTTTGCGGTTAATAATTTGTGATATTTCAATCGATTTAGTCATTCACGCTGCAAATGGATGCAAAAAGTCTTTAAAAGAAACTTTACTAGCAGTTAGAAAGGAACTTTACTTAAACTTTTTTTCCTGCCACAAATTAATGCATCATTGTGGCAAAAAGTCTCCATAGTGCCGGTATATTCATAATATTCATATCGTTACATGACAGCTGAATGTTGTTGTTGTCAAAATGGGTGGGACTTCAGTCTCAAGGTGAAAAGGTACAAACATGTTTTTTTTTTCAGATAAAAATTAAACTATCCCAAAAAATAACAAATAATTAGAAAAAAAAAGCTTAAAAAGAGTGTTAAAAGATCACAAACTTTACTTATTATACATTTCAAAGTATTCAATAATACATTTCTTTGTAACTGTAAGCTAAAAATGATGGGTTCTCTCGAAATCTCGAGAAAAGACGCCATCAAGAAATATTGAGAAACTGGCGTTGCTGTTTTATCAAATCTGTTTTTCGACAGTTTCATTACAATAGATGCAATCATAATGACGGCAAGATTCCGTATCTGTCATTTGTATTTGTATTGTGATCGACAAAGAAAACTGATAATGACACTATTTTTCAATGCATATTCTTTTAAACTCAACCTCTACAAATGACACATGTTTTTCAAGCGTTTATATTTCTCTAAAATCGAGACCCCATTCTGCATTTTCGATCTGTCATACCAGATGTCACTTCCACGAAGATGACAATATTTCGCATTGAAAAGAGATCGGCGGAAAAGACTCGTGACAAGTTTGATGCGAAGGAAGAATAGAAGGACCCAAAGAGAATGACCTAGAAATTTCCTCTGGCCAAATCGGCGGCCTGATGGCCAATTGGCTAGTGCTCTGTTCTTTGGTACTACAGGCTTCAGGTTAGAATCTTGGCAGTGGCATAGACGTTTGTGAGTGGTTCGGAATACACGTTGAACTGTAGGTCCCGGTCTACTTAACTCGAAAGCAAAAAAATGGTCTCGGGTACAAAAAAAATAAACGCAGAGCGATAAACCAAACCAAATCTGGCCAGTGCCTGAATGACCGAGGATCTAGCGTTCGATGCCATAGGGTTCAGGTTCGTGTCTTGGTGGGGCCATATGGATGTTTATAGCAGTTCTGAATCCACTTTAAGCCGTAGGTCGGCATATGATTATAGTGCGTCACGGTGCCAAGTCAGAAATCTACCTACGGGTGCTCCATCACAACAGAAGCTGCCTCCTTTTCCCTCCTTCCATGAGTCCATATGGGTTCGTGGGCTTGGTATAAATATCTACCAAGTGGGAATAAGAAACAACAACGAATCTGGCCAAATCTCAATATGACGCGCCATTTTAGCAACATTATGAAAAATATAAGAAAATCTTAAAAAAAAAAAAAGCAACCCTCTAAGAACTATTGATAAACTGGCGCTGTTGTCATACCAGATCATGACTCCATCTGATTCTTATACATTGCCATTACAATAGATGCAATCCTAATGACGACAATCCAAATATGTCATTTTATTGTGATCAAGAGCCCTTCTTCCAAATAACATCCAAACCATTTACAACATCAGCACATCATTACAGATACATACAAATCAACACAAATGGAAGAAAATACATTAGTTTTATAGAGACAGAACTTTCCTCTGACCAAACTGAGCCCTTTTAGCAAAAATTACGAAAAATCGAAGAAATTCCTGACATAAGCCGCCATCTAAGAAATATCGAGAGACATTGCTGTCATACCAATTCATGATTCCATCTAATTCTTTGACATTGTCATTATAATAAATGCAATCATAAGGACAATGTTCCATATCTGTCATTTGTATTTGTACTGGGACCGACAAAGAAAACCGATAATGACACTTTTTTTCAATACATATTCTTTTAAATTCAACCTCTACAAATGACACGTGTTTTTCAAGCTTTTATTTTTCTCTAAAATCAAGACAGTGTCCATTCTGTATTTTCAAACGTTGTCATACCACTTCCACGAAAGAAGACAATATTTCGCATTGCGGCGGAAAAGACTGGTGACATATTTGATGCGAGGAAAGAATAGAAGAGTTGGAAGTTTCCTTTGTAACATTGACCTTGTTAGCAGAGGGATGGCGGGCCAACTTCGGTGCTAAATGTGTCTTCAACGGGTTATTATTAGCGCCTCGCTTGCGCAAGAATAGACGGTGTCGAAATAGAAAATGCTCTCCAGACTGCTCGATGTGTTGCCCGCTACGATTCCTTCTTATGTAAGCGAAGGATGCGAAATTGGCTGCAGTGTGAATGGAAAGAATATTGTCTCGAGAACAAAATATATTTTTTTCAGTTCCTTCTATTAGGTCACACTCTCCCTATATATATATCTTGTTCAAATTTCCAATCGTTCATAAAATACTTTTTATTCATCCACTCGAGTTCAAATACTTTTTTTTTTTTTAACTTGCAGTGGATGGCACTGGATGTTAATATAGTTTTTCGAATATTAATTCAGTAATTAAATTCAAATAATTAATTTTAGTTTTTTTTTTTTAGATTTAAGTTGCATGTATCTACCAATAGAGGGCGCCAGATAAACTTAAAAAAAAAAATGAATGAAAATTATTTATAAAGGACTTTCTGCAATAGAGTGAAAAAAAGTAGGAATTGACTTAATTTTTTTTATATATTACTTGTTTCCAATTAGTTGGTTCTTATTATGCATTCAAATATATGAATAGAATATCAATAGAAGTTCAAGTCGTGAAGAAAGTAGGTTTGTTAGGTTGAAGGTTATTTATAAAATATAATAACATTGATTCAATTTATATTTATATTAAAAGTTTTAAAACATTGACAGATATTACAAATAAAATGCAAAAATAATAATGTTTTTTTTTTTTTTAAATTTCTTCATACTAAATATTTTTTCAATTAGATGAGCTAAAACTCATGAAGATTGTTCTCATCGTTTCGTTTGATTTGTCACTATACGGTCATTTTGGGCACACTTTAGACTAATTAGACCGGGACTTACAGTTCAACGCCCATGCCACCGCCAGGGTTAGAACATGAAGTCTTTGGTACCAACAGCTAGAGCTCTAGCCAATTGGTTATCAGGCAGCAATTCATACAGAACTCAGGAAATGTAGTACACTTGTTTATAAAATGACTTCAAATATAAAAGTAAAAGAAAGAAAGAAATGGTAAAACTTAAAATATTCTTTTTTAATTACGTCGAGGATTGAATCGTATTTAACCATTTCCCTGTGGGAAGCCCAATACAAACTATCCTTGAAGAAGGCATGTCATGTGAACTGCACCGAGGAACGCTGTTACTAATGTAACCCTATCCAGGGACCACGTGTAGCTTGAAGATATGCGACGGGCACGAGAAAACGCTAGCCCGGGTAGTAACGGGTAGGTTTGTCAGACCCTATACAGTCATATGCCGGCACTTACGGTTTGAATTGGATTTCGAACCATTACAAACATTCATGGCACCGCCGGGACTCCCCAAAACCCGTGGCACCAATCACCAGAGAGACAGATCGACCATCATCGTCTCTATCTTATATTTACACTAATTAATAAAAATTAAATGGTAATACGCTAACTTTAAGTAAATACTGTAAAACGTACATTACTAAAAGTTTTTTTTTTCTTTTCTTTCTCTTTTTTTATGGATACTTTTCAAGCTAGACATCTTCCTTATTTGAATAAACTATCACAGACCTAAATGGTCTTGTTGGCCCGGATCCAATTATAATTATCTGATATTATCTCAGCAAACCCGAAACATCAATTGAAACAGTCCAATTAAACTGCAACTTTAAATTACCCGTCCGCCTTACACAATTTAAAGATGAATTAATTTGTTTATTTTCTGTTCTCAAAAAGCTGCACATCAGCTCATCCAAGCGAACCTAAAAACGACTTTCGTCATCGAATTGAAGGGGATAAAATACAGAAGGGAAATGAAGAGTCACTCAAAAATTAAGTCTAGTCTAAAGACTGAATTTTTTATTTATTTTTTTTTTTTTTTTGGTATTGGATTTGAAACCAGTAATAAAAGTATCAAGAAATCTCTTCTAACAGAATTTCCAGCTTCTAATGACTAGGTAAGGCCTAATTGGTCTCAAACAGGTCTCCGTCAAGTTGTTAATCCAGTCCAGGATAAGGCCAGTTGTAAAACAACAATTTCGTAATTAAATGTATAAATATTCTGAAGAACATTTTTCAAATGTATTGTTGTTGTTGTTTTCGAATGTAGGATTTGAACTTTGATTTAAGGCATTCACAATTAGAACAATAGAAGATTCAAAGTTACCAAGAATATATCATGGGGTTCCAACATTACTACCCCTGCACCGTGCTATCACAATTTTAAAAGAATTTAATCCCAGGAAGGCCATCCGGAAGTTCGCACACTGTTCGATAGCTCGGTCACAAAAATAAACTCAAGTAATCTTCGACACAGACACGAAGAATGACACAGACATGAATGGACTGTATAAATTTAATCTCCTTTATTTAGGCAGCCATCAAGCTCGAAGATGGACTGCCACACGCAACCTTTCTCGTTGGTTGCACCTGTTCAACTCTTTTAGCTTATGCAGACATCAAACTCGAAGATGCACTGCCACACAACCTTTCTCCTTTGGTCGTAGTTGTTCAACTCTTTTATTTTATGCAGCCATCAAACTCGAAGATAGACTGCCACACAACCTTCCTCTTTGGTTGCAGAAGTTCAACTGACTCTTACATTCTTTCTCTCACTCCCGTCACCTCACCCCCTGCCAGACACCCCCACAGACAGGATGTTTTTCTGGACATAGGGCATTGACCTCCCCTATGCAGGGGGAACCTGGGTTTCGACGTAACACACACTATTTCGTTCCTCTTCGAGCCAAAAGGAAGAATATTGACATACTGCCATGACTTGCTGAAAACTAATATAAACATGGAGGTTTTCGATTCGGCATCGGTTCGACTCAAACTAAGATTTCCTCCAAAATTAAACATGTACTTGGGCGGCTCCAACGTCTTTCTAATATTTAAACATCCATTTGAAAAAGACATCTTCCAACCCCTGACCTTTATTAGAGAAAATATAATGAATTCAGCACTGCTTGCACCAATTACCAATCCTTACGAAATCCAAGAATTATAACAAAGAGAAAGTTTGTCCACTCTTTTGAGATGTATCAGAATATTTAAAAACAATTCCCATTAACAGACATGTATTTTTCCAACAATTTTCAAAATTCTCTATTCCATATAATATTTCTTATTCTATTCAGTAATACCTGTAATTTTAACAATCTTAATTTGTCCTTTACAAATATTTAAAGTTGTAAACCTAACAAAACATTTGTTTTAAATGATTCTGGGTTTGGTTTGCCGCTCTGCGGTCATTTTTTGTACACTCTAATCTAATACAGTTTAACGTGGATTCCGAACCACTAACAAAACAACCATGCCACCGTCAAGATTTAAACCTGAAGTATGTGGTAACAAAGACTAGTACGCTAGCCAATTGGCCATCACGCCACTGAAGAAGATGAGACTACTTTACGTAGGTCATAATAAATGGCTTCAGAACAAAATGACTGTCATTAGAAAACAACATTTATTAAATTTCAATCATTTTGTCGGTAAAAGTAGTTATAAATCATTGTCGTCATGAGTGGAAATGCATCCATGACAAACATCCATGCTACTGCCAAGATTTGAACCTCAAGCACCAAAGGCTACAGAGCTAACCAATTGGCCTCCTGGGAGAAGCTTAGTGCTTCTTGATAATACGCAGGTGCTTTATAACTGAATGCATCCGTTGCTGTTGAAATGTTTTCAACAACATCACATGATCATTTATTTTCTTCTTCATCAAGAAAGTTAACGAATCACAGATGCAGTACTAAATTACACGCACTCCATCAACGGAAACAGAATATACTGAAAGGCCTGCCACCTTCCATACTTGCCAAGATAGACTTCTCACATACATCACAATTTCTAGAAAAAAAAAAAACGGACACTACAATCCTTCTCTCTGACGCGGGACAATTTTGCCAGGAAGGAAAAAAAAAAAAAAAAGAAAAGAAAAGTAAAAAAAAAAAAAGAAAATTCATGAAAACAACTCAGTTGCAAAGTGGTCTGGAACGTATGTTCAGGTCAAATAGTCTTGACCCCAAAGGGGTACTTAAAAGGGTGCGCAGACGAACATGCGCTGCGAATGGTGGGGTCTCTTGGTTAAGTTGCCAGCAATGGAAGTTAATAAATTTGGCCCGAATAAAAGCCTCCATGACTTTTCGATGGTCACTTATCTCGGAATTCGTGCGTCTACGGAAAGGATCTTGCAGAGTTACCAAGGGATTGCGCAAGCTCCAGTCGTCGCTGGTGTTCTTCACATAATCTGACCTTGGATTGTTGTTGTTTAGAAGAACCGAACTAGCGTGTCGTAGAAAGATGCAGATTAATGTTTGCCAATTAAAAGATTTTCCAAAGAATTATATTTTGACCAATTTAATCAGGGATGTGTCCTAAGTGTATTTTACTTTAAAAACGTGATTATTACTTTTTATTATTATTTTTTAATTTCAGATTTTGATGAAAGATTAAAACATGAAATATGTCCGGTTAAATTTAATAAAACATGTAAACATTTGAAAATTAGAAACATATTTTATTTACTGTTTTTTTTTTCCCTTGCACAGAAGATAATAGCGTTCTGGTTTGTTTTTTTCTTTCATTTTTTTCGCTCTACGGTCATTTTCTGCATACTTTGACAGCTAATCAGACAGGGATCTACAGTTTAACGTGGATTCCGCACCACTAACAAAACATCCATAGCACCACCCGGACTTGAGCCGGAGTGCAAGCAATTGGACATCAGGTCGCATGACACACTGAGGAAAGAACACACCTTTGAAAAAGAATTTCTCTCAACAGCCGGGAACAGTGCCTCAACTAATACTGGTCACGTGACGAGTTTGAAATCCTCTGGCTGGCAAACCCGATGTGCACTCTATTTTTAATCTTACCTCTGTGTTTGCAACTAAGTTTTACTTTGTGTGACTCTAGGACTCAATTGAGGGCCTCGTTACTCATTTAGCCATTGCGGTTGCAATGCGAGTTAATAAATTTGGCCCGAATAAAAGAGCCTCCATGGCTTTTCGATGGTCACTTCTCTCGGAATTCGTGCGTCTCCGGGGAGGATCTCGTTCAGTTACCAAGGGATTGCGCAAGCTCCACTCATCGCTGGTGTTCCTCACATAATCTGGCCTTGAATTGTTGTTGTTGTTTAGAAGGACTGAACCGGCGTAAAGAAGCAGATTGATGTTAGCCAATTAAAAAACAACAACGATATTTTGATCGTTTAATCAGAGATGCACTAACCGAGAACAAACTCCTCCTATGTTTATTTTGCTTTAAAAATTGTAATTATTATTACTTTCAAAAAAAATATATATATATCTTCAGATTTTGATGAATGATTAAAACAGGACCCGGTTAAGTTTAATAAAAAAAATAAATATTAGTAAAGTAAAATTAGAAAAAAATATATTATTTAATGTTTTTTTTTTTTTTTTTTTTCCTTGTACAGAAGATAACGGCATTCTGGGGCTCGGTGCCACAGGTTTAGGATGCGAGGGTGGTGGTGGCCTAGCTGTTTGTTAGTGGTTCGGAATCTACTTTAACCATGTGCCCCAGTCTAATATGATTGCAGAGTGGTGGATGAAGGCTGACAACCCTACCATGTAGAAAGAAAGCATTCAGCTGTTTCGAAATCTGCCAGTAGGCTTGGCGTAACAGCCCTTTTGCCGAAGAAGAGGCTGTTGCGCCAAGCCTACTGGCCATAGAAAAAGATACTATCTTTCTCAATAAGATTCGTATCTATATAATTTTGTTCATCTATATATATTTATTATAATCGGGCTCAACAAAATAGTTTTGTAGTTTTGACTAATCCTCAATGTCCATGCAGAGCCGGAGAGACACCCCATGTTTATACTCATGGATGGATGGAAAGATTCTGTGTTATGAAGCACCCGTAAGTAGAATCTGAGTTGGCTTCGAGTCGCTGAAGGAGGGCAGTGCCTTCCGGAAGGACTTTTAGGGGGCATATTGCGTATCACATGGGAGAAAACCCGAAAAATTCCCTCCAGGAAGCCCGACAAACGCAACGAGATGCTGAACATCACAAACACCACCGTACTTTTAAAATAGTGTCTACAACAAAGCTACCAGCGGATTGAACCTCAGCCCTCATGCTCATACCAGCGGCGCACGTTAACACTGAATCATGACTAAGGCTCACAAAATTGATGTGATCGTTGCAAAATAATGCGTAAAAATGAGCACCGATGTTTGGATTAATAATTTGTGAACAACCATTTTTACGCATGAATAATAATAATCAACGACTTAAAACCTTTTGGCTCAATATTTTTATGCTTGGACACATCATTAACCTACTATTGCGCACCTTGTCACTGAGCAACATGTCAGGCATATCGTACCCAATTTCAGGGAAACAATTTGAAAATAAATGATATTGTATTGCAACAGTTCTTTTTTTTTTTTCGATTGCCGA
Organism: Caerostris extrusa; assembly: GCA_021605095.1. NCBI lineage: Eukaryota > Metazoa > Arthropoda > Arachnida > Araneae > Araneidae > Caerostris > Caerostris extrusa. The sequence goes on from BPLR01006623.1 coordinate 25,952, forward strand.
CATTTCAGCCAAATAAAGTTGGCTGAAATGATTGAACTGTAGTTGAGGTTCAATCGCATTTCTCTCATTGATGCGATAATTTTGTAGTCATGTAATCTAGTGGAGCGTCGATATAAAATGAGAAATGAACCCCACTTTCCCTTGCATATAGAGTGTGCTCAGGTCATCCATTCCGTGTAACCAACTTGTTAGGGGAGAACGTAACCCAACACCGCTCCTATGCGATAGTTGAGAATCTCCGAACTCCCAGGACTCGGTGGCGACGAATCGCCTAAGTGGATCTTGTGCGGACCGCCAGCGAAATAAATTAAGAACAAACACTTACGTTGTTGGGTTTCATTGCCTGGGAAGACGAAGAGCACATTAGCCATCGCTGCACAAAAAAAGAAATGTTTTAATCCCTTTTTTAGGTCATGGTTAGGAGGCGACGATGTGCAGCAGTTTTCAGCTGCCACCGAAGTCGTATTGAAGGAATATGAAAGAAATAGTGGAAACATAACCCATCAATTGAGTGCGCTACAGTACAGTAATTTCTTGCTTATAATCCTTGACTGCGATTTCATGTCTATATCGGCGTACTAGCCGCAAACCTAATTTTCGTTCCGAAAAATAAAAGATCTCGTTATAATCCGCAGTGGCGTATAATCGATGAATCAAATGCACTTTTCTTTGTCGAACCATATACCAAAGTAAAAACTCCTACAGTCAACAGCGACGTATAATCCATGGACCAAATGCGCTTTTACTTTGTCCCATATATAGCAATAAAAGATCTCGTATAATTAGCAGTGGCGTATAATCCACGTACCAAATACGCTTTTTCTTTTTCATGCTATATCCCAAATTAAAAGATCGTTTTTGATCAAAAATAAAAGGTCGTCTTTTATACCAAAATAAAAGATCTCGTATAATCCACAGTCGTGTATAATCTACGGACCAAACGCCCTTTTTCTTTCTCATACCATATACGAAAATAAAAGGTCTCGTATAATCTGCAGTAGCGTGTAATTAGCGGAACAAATGCGCATTTTCTTTGTTGTACCATATACCAAAATAAAAGATCTCGTACATTCAGCAGCGACGCATAATCCACCGACAATTCAAGCCTGTTCTTTAACGTGCCATTAACCAATAAAGTTCTGTTTTTATAACAGTGCATAAAACTAACAAAATTTTATTTCAGTTCTAAAGAACGTGCCACAATTATACATAAAAATTTTATATCATAAATTATTATTAATTACAAAAAGTATAATTATTAATAATTACAAAAATAATAGTTAGATTTCAACCAAATATTAATAATTACAAAAATTATAATTAAAATTCAAGTAAATATTAAATCAAAAAATAATAATTACAATTTATGCAAATATTAATGGCTAAAAACTTATAATTTGGGGATATCTTATTTTATTCTAAGGCAAACACGAACTCGTGATATCGTACGTCTGACTACATCATTCTGGCATGTCTCCATGTTGTTTTACAGACATTAGACTAAATGGCCTCAAGTACCCAAAAAAAGGGCCTGGAGATGCGTGTCATTTATTGCGTTATGATAGCTTGTCTTTACACTCAGTTATTATTTTTTCAAAAGTGAAAAACATTTTAAATGATAATAGAAGCGATGTGTCGTAGAATAGTGAAGAATCAGAGCATGACTTATTCCGATTCTAATAACAATATTATATAAATAAACATATTAAATAATTCATAAAACTTATTGATCCTAATTCTACACAATGCATATTTTCGATTTCAGTAAAATTATTCTGAAACAATCTATTTAAAAAAACGATTCGTTAGTAGTTAATCCATTGCGTTTCGAAACCAAATTCACCGTAAGATTAATTAACAAATTATAAATAGTTATCATTATAATAAAATATCATTATCAATAAATAGTAGTTATCATTATTGTTTTCAAAAATGAAAAATATTTTAAATGATAATAGAAGCTGTGTATCAAAAAATCGTGATGAATACCAGGATGAATTATTCCGATTCCAATAACATTAAATAAATAAATATATAAAATAATAAATAAAACTTTTTGATCCTAATTCTACACAATACAAATACATATTTTCGATTTTAGTAAAATTAAATCATTCTGAAACGATACATTTAAATAAAAGGGATCCACTAATAATTAATCCATCACGATCGAAACCCATGTTTTCAAGTGTAAATTCTCCGTAAGAATAGTTTACAAATTATAAATAGTTATCATTATAATAAAATATCATTATCAGTAAATAGTTATTATTTTTTCAAAAAATGAAAAATATTTTAAATGATAATAGAAGCGATGTATCAGAGTGTTGATGAATTATTCCGATTCTGGTATATCTCCGATTCTGTTCCTAATATTAAATAAATAAATACATAAAATAATAAATAAAACTTGTCAATCCCAATTCTACACAATACATATTTCCGATTTTAGTAAAATAAAATCGCTCTGAAACAATATATTAAAAAAAAATAATCCATTAATAGTTAATCCATCACGATCGAGACCCATGTCTTCAAGTGCAAATTCACTGTAGTAAGAATAGTTAACACATTCAAATGTCTCATGTCTCGTCGTCTTAACACACAGTCTTTAATTCCAGTTACGTAAAAGTGTCTCTTGCAGTTATCGCATCAGTCTCGCGCTATTAGGCCTAAAGTGCGTCTGTGTGATTTATGCGATCACCTAACAGTCGACCGGACTAGCTGACCAAACACCGACCGGTTACACGCGTCGGCTGCCGTGCCTGCGTTGCTCAAACACCGTCTGTGCTTCTTTGGCAGGCTGGGTAAATAGAGCAGCGTACGATGGACGTCAGATCCAGAAGGAACGACGAACTTCGCTTCCATCGTGTTCGTGACTTGAAAAAAAATATATGTTCGTGAAAAAAATATATGTATAGCTTTTTTTTAGTTACAACCAGGTTTGAAGTTGGGAGAAATAGAAATGGATTTAGGACTTGATTCAACTGTCGAAATGCTGTGATGTTTTTAATTTTGGCAATATTTTTCAGTCATTTGTAATTAGAATACATAGGGAATTTGGATGTGTTTATCTTTTTAAAAGAAAAGTAGTCGTATCGTTTTAGATCAAGTCGTTCCGTACTTTTCTTAGAAACAATAGTCACACAATTTTCAATTAAGTCATCGGCTTATGTCGTGGGGAATTCTTAGAAAAAAAAAGTTGCGCAACTTTAGATAAAATCGCCGCTTTATTAAGACACTCTTTTTTTTTTTTTTTTTTTACAGAAAAAGTAGTCACATAATTTTAGATCAAGTAGTTTCGTGATTTTCTTAGAAAACAATAGTTACACAGCTTTAAATGAAGTCATAGACTTATATCGTAAGCATTCTGTAGAAAAATAGTTGCGCAACTTTAGTTTAAATCGGCAATTGCATAGCGCTTGCTCCATTTACTCCATTGTGTTCATAACTTCGAGGTTTTTTTTTTTTTTATATATGTAGCTTTTTTTTTTTTAGTTACAACCAGGTTTGAAGAGGGGAGAAATAGAAATGGATTTAAAAACTTGATTCGTCTGTTGAAATGCTGTGATGTTTTAAATTTTAATAATATTTTTTTTTTTCAGTCGTTAGTTATAAGAATGCATCGGACATTTGGATATATGTTTTTTTTTTTTAAAGAAAGAGTAGTCGCATCGTTTTTAGATCAAGTCGTTGCGTGATTTTTTTTAGAAAATAATAGTCACATAATTTTAAATAAAGTCATTGGTTTATATCGTACGCATACATTAGAAAAAAAGTCACACAACTTTAAATAAAGTCATCTATTATATCGCGCGTTTTATTTAAGTCGTTGTGCTTTCCTTAGAAAAAATTGGCATATAATTTTAAAGACTTTTATCGTACTGCATTCTTTAGAAAAATAGTCGCTTTATTAAGATTAACAGCCATATTAGTCAAATAGTTGTCGGTTGTACTGCCAAATTTTTTAAAGAAAAAGTATTCTCATCATTTTAGATCAAGTCGTTGCTTACTTTTCTTAGAATGCAACAGTGAAGCAATTTTAAATAAAGTCATCGGCTTATAGCGTACGCATTCTTTAAAAAAATAGTCACGAAATTTTAAAGTCGTCGATTACATCGCGCGCTTTTAGAAAAAGAAATCGAGCAATTTTAGATAAAATCTCCACTTTATTACGAAATAGATACACTATTCAAACAGTCGTTACATTATACTACTCAACAATGTAACTATTGCCCCACTTTTAAAGAAAAGTAGCCGTATCCTTTTTAGATGAAGTCTTCTTAGAAAACAATAGTCCCAGAATTTTAAATAAACTCATCGACTTATATCGTATACATTCTTTAGAAAAATAAGTCGCGCAGCTTAGATAAAGTCGTCGGCAACATCTCTCCTTTTTTAGAAAAAGTAGTCGTGCAACTTTTAGATAAAATCGCCTCTTTATTAAGACAAATAGTCACACTACTGAAATCATTGTCGGTTTTAAGTGGATTCCGAACCACTACAGACATCCATGGCAGCGCCGGGGTCGTACCCTATGGTAGAGCGCCAGAGTGCTAGTGTCTCAGTCACCAGGCCCCTCGTATTTTATTAAATTAATAATGTATTTTTAATAGCCATGAGCGATTTTTAAGTTTTTAAAAAAATTTAATTATTTCCATAATTTAATTTAAATATTTAAGTTATACAATATTACATATTAAGTTAATTATTTAAGTCATATATTTAATATCTAAATGTATTTGTTAAATATTTAAGTTATATAATATTATCGTCATCAGTGGCGCAAAAATCCCACGATGGGCCAAGGCCGTCTGCCTACTGGTAGATTTCTGTTTAATAAAATCTTTGGCGCCGAGTACCAGATACTCACCCCTTTATGTCATGTCACTAACCCCTTTATGTTATTCAGACATAAATTCATTCAGACTGTGTGGCAACAGTTTAGTTACAAATTCGACTTAACAAGGAGCAACAGACACTTTTTAGCATTGAAAATTCAACAAACTAAAATGTTGAATTAATACTCCTGCTGTATATGATAAAATAATTTCTTAAGAATTTCTTAAAAACCTATATTTCAAATCTAACAAATATTTTTTAAAAAATACTCCTTCGAAACATCAAAAAAAAAAAGGAAAACCAAAACACTAGCGCGCTAAACGAAATAAAACACTTCATAATATTTCCGCTTCACTAAATCCCTCCCGTAAGAAAAAGGAGATCTAAAAATAATCATTTTGGCTGTCACACTTTGTGAAACAAAAAAACTTATGTTTTCTCAAAAAAAAAAAAAAAAATCTATTATTTTGTAATACTTCTGGCACTTGCACAAGTGCCTTTTTGTAAGTTAGTAGAGTAAAAAGGCGAGAGAGACAAAAGAACACCGAGACGATACAGAAAAAAAAAATTCTTCTCTCTTAAAAAGAAAAAAAACGAAGAACGATCAATATTGGGAAGAGACACCCAACACAAACACTTCTTGATGGAACATGCTAAAAATGTCATACATCTTTCGAAAATGAAGAGGGCAGCTATTTTTAATGTCATAAAGACTCTTGTTTAATGTGAGATTCTCCAGTTACTTCGCATTGGCATGCATGCATGGCGACTCGGTCTCTAGACAACGGAGCTGTTTTGGCGCGAAAGCGTTAAAAAGAACACACCAATAACAAACTTCTGCTTTGATACATCAAATACCAAAACAACGTTTTCAAAGAAAATTGAACATAATACCCCGAAGTGAGACTTTTTTTCTTTTTGGTTCTTCTTTTTAATCTATTTTTAAAAGCTTCGATCAAAAGAGTTAGTAGTTGTTGATCACCAAAATGGCGTTCGTTCCAATTTATAGCCAGATATTAAAGAACACACACGACGAAAGCTGGTTGTAATTATAACTTTGGACGGCAGTTCTCTTAAACAAGACATAAATTTATTAGATAGCTAATCTATGGAAATAAATTATAAATAAATCTTTTTGAATATTTTATTTAAATGCAAAAGAAATTTATTTCAAAATATATACTTGTACACTTACATTTATTTTGTGCATTTTAATATTAACATATTAATTTTATTTTACGTATTTTAGAACATTTAGAAGATTTTAATACATTTTGGACATTTAGCAACCAATACATTTTATAACATTTAGCACATTTTAGTACATTTTAGAATAATTAGCACATTTTAGTATATTTTAGAATAATTAGCACAGTTTAGTACATTTTTGAAAATTTAGTTCATTTAGAATGTAACATAGTACATTTTAGAACAATCAGCACAGTTGAATACATTTTGAAAACATTTAGAAAGTTTCATTGTTATCGTTACATACGAACGTTTCATCATTCATTTTAGAAAGTTTAGTATATTTTGGAGCATTTAGCATATTTTTAAAACGTTTAAGCACATTTTAGAATGTTTAGTACATTTTAGAACATTTAGTACATTTTAAAACGTTTAGTACATTTTAAAACGTTTAGTACATTTTAAAACGTTTAGTACATTTAAAACGTTTAGAACATTCAGCATATTTTAGTACATTTTAGAACATTCAGCATTTTTTTGCATTTTAGAACATTTAGCATATTTTTAGTGCATTTTTAGAACATTCAGCATATTTTTGTGCATTTTAGAACATTCAGCATATTTTTGTGCATTTAAACAAGAACATTTAGCATATTTTTGTACATTTTAGAATATTTTAGAACAATTGGCACATTTTAGAACAATTGGCACATTTTAGAACAATTGGCACATTTTAGAACAATTGGCATATTTTAGAACAATTGGCATATTTTAGAATATTTTAGAACATTTAGCATATTTTTGTGCATTTTAGAACGTTTAGCATGTTTTTGTACATTTTAAAATATGTAAGTATATTTTAGAACATTTATCACATTTTAGAACATTTAACACATTTTAGTGCATTTTAGTACATTTCAGGATATCTTTTTTGTAATGAAATAAATATAAGTAGCATACTTTTGAGCATAATAAAAAGTCAAGAATTTCAAAAAATGCCCTGTATTGTATGTAACATATTTAATAATTCTAGTCTTAATAAACATATACATATTATACAAACATATTTTAGAACGAATTTCATATTTTTAGTGTTTAATGATCAATATTAAATAGTAAAAACATAAAAATTGGTTATAAAAACATATTTAGAATCAATAAAAATTTCAATAAATTCAAAACGACTTAAATGACGAACACAAACACATATTTACTCTACTTAAATCAAGTAATGTAAATATGTGTTTGTGTTCTGTCAATCACTTTACTCTATAAAACAAACAAAATTTTAGAACATACATGTCATATAAATTTCTTAAATAAATTGAAATAAAACATGGATTGAAATATATTTAAGAAATAAATCATTCAAAAAATCAGATTCATATCTCAATATATGTTTTCTCAAAGAAATCTAAATGTGCACATAAGACGTATGTCAAATAGTAGGAAAGAAATTAAATTTCTCCCAGATTGTCAGTTTGTTTAAAATGTACTATTCATTGCATACTTTAATTTAAAAAAAAATCATAAAAATATTTTCTTTGTTGATCATTGGAATATTAATATTTTATAAAGTATTTTGTAAGTAAGTTAGAATTTATTTTTTAAGTATCTAACAAATCAGAAAGAATTTCAAAACAACATTTGAAGAATATACTAAACTTAAAATAAAATATGATTTATTTAATGTTTCATATTAACTATTAAATTATTTCTTACATAATACACGTGTATTAATAAGAAATGAATAACATTAATATGCATGTATAAGTATAAAATACTTTGAAGAGATATATATTAAACTTACAAACATAATATGCCTTATTTAATATTTCATATACTGTTAAATTTTTCAAGAAAATGCATGTATTAATAAGAAATGAATTACTATTAATTTGAACACATATATTAATCAAACAAAATAAATATCATTAATATACATGTATAAGTAGCGATTAATTTGAGGAGATATATTAAACTTACAATCATAATATGCCTTTATCTAATATTTCATATTAACTATTAAATTATTTCTGATGATAAAACACATGTATTAATCAGAAATGAATATAATTAATATACATGTATAAGGATCAGTTAATTTGAGGAGATATATTAAACATAATATGCCTTTATTTAATGTTTTCTTATTAACTATTAAATTATTTAAGATAATACACATGTATTAATAAGAAATGAATACCATTAATATACATGTATAAGTATCAATTAATTTGAAAAAATATATTAAACTTACAAACATAATACGCCGGTATTTTATGTTTCATATTAACTACTAAATTATTTCTCACATAATACATATGTATTAATAAAAATGAATATTAATATACTTGTATAAGTATCAATAAATTTGAAGACATATTAAACTTACAAACATAATATGCCTTTATATTAACTATTAAATTATTTCTCATAATACACATGTATTAATAAGAAATTAATATCATTAAAATATATCTATAAGTATCAATTAATTTGAAGAGATATATTAAACTTGCAAACATAATATGCCTTTATTCAATGTTTCATATTAACTATTAAATTATTTCTCAAGATAATACACATGTATTAATAAGAAATGAATAACTTTAATATGCATATATCAATGTATATTAAAAAATATCACATGTATCATTTAATTTATAAGGTAACACATTGCTTCAAAATTAATCAAATGCACCCTCTTTTCATTAAATATGCAATTTAAGTTTTTTTTTAAGTCATCAAATATAATTAAAAATATTTTTATTTATTTTTCTCATTTTTTTTTTTTTTTATCAGAATAAAAAAAACAGTCAAGTATCTAATTATGAAGATATTTTTTCCAATAAATATGTGCAGAAATATAGCACAGAAAAGAGTAAAAAGTAATTAAAAGTATTTTATCAATTTTGATTTTTTTAATTTCCATATTTATGTTATCTGTAAATAAAGATATACGTACTTTATTTATTATACCAGTAATTTCTGTCAATTTCTATATACTAATACTTTATTAAATATTAAATTATCTATAGATGCTCTTTATTCATTAGTAGTGTACTTAGGATTAGAATTTTTATACGCGGATGGTAAAATAAAATGGTAAATTTCTAAGAAATAACGAAAATTTCACAAAATGCAAAGAGCTTTTTCCTGGAACGTCTTCAACTGAATTTATGCTAATCAATTTCATTAATAAAATTTACTTACAAATTAGCGCTTTGGAATATTTATGACTTTGATTTATGACTAACTGTGCTAAAAATGTTCTAAAGTGTACTAAAATATTCTAAATATACTAAAATATCCTAAAATGTACTAAAGGTTCTAAAATGTACTAAAAGGTTCTAAAATGTACTAAAGGTTCTAAAATGTACTAAAGCTAAATGTTCTAAAATGTACTAAAGGTTCTAAAATGCACTCAAATGTTCTAAAATGTACTCAAATGTAGTAAATGTTCTAAAATGTACTAAAATGTGCTAGATGTTCTAAAATGTGTTAAAGGCACAAATTAAATGTAAATGTACTATCCTATCATTTGAAAGGAGTATCATTTGCTTTTAAATAAAATTTTCAAAAAGATTTATTTATATGTTTTTCATAGATAAACTATTACTATTATTAAACTGTTTTTCATTTTTTCATTAAAGTTAGTGTGTTTTTATTTTCAAAATTAACGATGACCTTGTACACCAATAACAATAATATTACAAATATTAAAAAGAAAAATAACGCCTATATCCAAAAGCAAATTCTCAAATTAAGCTGCTCAGACATTAAGTTTTTTACACCGTACGTTAGTTACCGTAGGACGTCCGTTAGCTTTTTCCTAGCGCTCATGCTCATAGGAACATAATTTAAAGCTGTTCAGATATTAATTAATTAAAATAAAATCTTAAAATGATTTCTCTAAATTTCAATCAGTAAACCGATCCTCTTAATCTACAACCCAAACATATCATGTTGAAATAAAGTACATAAACAGATCTTATGCCAAAAAAGCAATTTTTTTTCGAACCAATTTCTAAAAATAACTGCGAAAACTTGCCAAAACACGAATCATCTAATGTTCAATTACAAAAATTTAAAACAAACACATCAACAACAAACACTTTAAAATACCATATTGAGAGTATCAGGCTAATCATTGCGGATTTCCCAGAAACATCTTTTTTTTTTTTCTTTTTCTATAAGGGCACCTTAGCGTTAAGTGCGCCTATAAATCAGAGATATGCCAGAACCTTGGCAGGACTTTTAAGCCTTCTCCGATAAGTCGGAGTGTTCGGTTACTCCGGGAGCTCTTGCATGTCTCCAATTAATTTCAAGTGTTATTAATTGCCGCCACATGATCCTCTTCCGAACGTCTTTTGGGGAAGATGTCTGCCTTCCACTTTGAATAATTGCTCGCAAAGTTCTGCGGAAATCAGCGTCTCATCCATTGCTTGAGAACTAAGGCGCTGGAATCTGAATCTTTACTTTTTTATGGTAAATCTCAATTTGTATGGGAATCAAAGGATTTAACAAAAGACTTACAGTAAGACTTTTAACTAAAGACTTACACCAAGAGGAAGTTGTTACAACGTTTAATAAAATTTTTCTGCACATCTTCAGAGAGTAAACGTTGTAATTATTAAACGTTGTAACATCTTCAAAGTGTGAAGAAAATTGTTTGATTATACATTTGACTATATTGATATTGACTATATATTTTATGTCAAGATAAGCTAAACCGGTTTAATGTAGTGAAAATCGCGTTAACTTGATAACTTAAGTATTATGGTTTTGAAACTGAAGCTGAACCGAAAACTCGTTAATACTGGTTTGGTTTGGTTTGGTGTCGCTCTACGGTCATTTTTTGCACATTTGTGGGCTAATTAGACCGGGACCTACAGTTTAAAGTGGATTCCGAAGCACTACCAAACTCTGCCAACATTCGAACCTGAAGCCTGTTGTATCAATGGCCATCATGTCGCCGTTAATACTGGAGATGAGCATAGGGAATCCATAAACAAGAAAGTCGTCTGTAGTACAGGAGATTTTTTTGTTTTGTTGCTCTACGGTCATTTGTTTTGCGCACTTTAAGCCAATTAAACTGGGGCCTACAGTTTAACGTGGACTTCAAAACCACTCACAAACATCCATGCCACCGCCAGAATTAGAACCTGAAGCCTGCGGTACCAAAGGTCAAAAGCGCTGATCAATTGGGCATTTAGGCCGCAGTTTATACTGTAGATGAGCATGGGGAATCCATAAACTAAGCCTTCTCTGATAAGTCGAGTGTTCGGTCACCCGGGAGCTCTTCCGTGTCTCCCATTAATTTCAAGTGTTATTAATTGCCGGCACATGATCCTCTTCCGAACGGTTTTGGGAAGATATCTTTGCCTTCCACTTTGAATAATTGCTTTGCAGTTCTACGGAAGTGTCATCTACTGCTTGAGAACTACGGCAGCAGAATCTGAATCTTTTTACTTCTTTTTATGGTAGATCTCAATTTCTATGGGAATCAAAGGATTTAACAAAGGGGAAGTTTACAGAAATATTTTTTTAAACGTTGTAGCGACTTCAGAGAGAGTAAGTTTTCAAAGCGAAAAAAAATGTGGGATTATATTTCAATTTATGTCAAGATAAGTTGTAAATCGAGATAACTGCTCAAAAGCACGTTGAACTTGAGAATTCTGGATGGAAATCCGGCAAAAAGAGCTTCCTCGTCAATACTGCTGTGATGGGCATGGTGAATCCATAAACTGGAAAGTCTTCTCTAAGCCAGTTTGTTTTGATTTGGTTTTTGGTTTGTCGCTCTATGGCTAATTAGGGAACCACTTTAGGCAATTAGACCGTAACCTACAGTTTAACGTGGAACCAATGGCCAGAACTGTAGAACTAATTCTTGACAACTAACAAATATCCATGCCACCGCCCGGATTCGAACCCGAAACCTGTGGTACCAATGGCCAGAGCGCTAGCCAATTGGACACTAGGCCGCATAATGCTGGAAGAGTAGGATAAAATGTTGCCAACTGAATAGGTGCCATTTCTAATTATCTAATTATAATGGCACTATGTGGGTGCAGTATATTAGGACCCCGTGGCGCTGCCTGTGCAACGCTGAATCCGGCAACATCCGATATTCTAGTGTCGGAAGACCTTAATTTTAATCTATGGGCAGCAAGTTATAGGCAGTATTTTCAATACAACAAATATATACTTCAAATGTACAATGTATATAGATATATTTTTCTCTTCATATTAAAATAGCCCTCGACAAAAATATAATTACATTACAATACCTTAAAAAACGACAAAATAAAATTTTTACTATATAAGAATCTGGAAAAAGGATTTTATTTTCCCGTTAAAGGATTTTATTTACAATCCTCTTCAGAGAAAATATTTTTTTACAACATAATAGTAATTATCAAGTACAAGTATTGTGACATCTGTTTCAATACATATTCATGTCATACACAACATAAAATGAATGCTTGATAAGAAAGCCATTGTAACCATGCTTCCTCCTGCCCTGAAGGCGTTTAGGAGAAATGGTCAGATTGGCCTATAGACTCTCAGAAGTGGAAGTATATTTTACACATCCTGCGAGTAACCGGAGTATCGTATTTTCGGCTTAGAAGTAGAGTCCTTCCACGAATCTATAATTATCTGCCTTTAAATGTGTTAAATATTGTATGTCCATAATTGTATGTGTGGCGTTTGTCCATGTGTAAATAAAGCTGCTAGTTCCCAACATTTGCCTCAAGTAATTCAACCCAACCACAACCAGTAATAATCTTAGTTGTCCAACCTGTACACTACACAATTTTAATTTCTTATATATATTGCCTGAATAAATAATCTATGAGTATTTATTTTGATATTTAATTATCGTTAATACCATTATTTATTATTTTAATTCTTGAAATATTTGTATATATTTATATATAATTCTTAAAATATCTCTTCATTTTTCATGACATTATAACGTAGCATAACAATCGCACAATAAATTTTAAAATACATTTTCAAAATAAAAAGAAAAAATTATATCCTCAACTGTAGCATGTAGAATAATACATCAAATTGTTTTCTTATAAATATTTAAAGACACCTGCTTTGTTTTTAATAAAGTAGTTTCCTTTAAAAGAATACATAATAATGTATTCTTTAACCTTACAACAACATGTGCGATTTGTTTTTTCGACAGCTACCAGAGCAAATCACTGTTTGTTTACAATTCAAGCAAATTTATTACCAGTAAATTCATTGGACACTTGCTTATACTATTTTTCCCTTTTTTTTTTCCCCTTTTGTTAATTCTTTTTCCTATTATCTGCCTACTTTCATAATGCTATTTTTTTAATGACGAAAATTGTTAGCATACATATATTTTTACTTAAAATAATACAATAAATCACACATAAAAATTCCCATATTTTTTTTATAAAAATATTTTTCTTTGTCAAATTTTTAAGCAAAATTGAAGACTTCTACACATTTAATAACTAAATACAATTCAATTTCTTTGAAGAGCAGTATCTAATACAGAGAATTAAAGTAATGCAATATTTTAGAAAAATAATTTAAATTTATTTTTAAATATGTCAAATTTACGGAAAAAATAAGATATTTTACAAAATACTTCTTGATATTTTATATGAAAATGTCTGTTAAGCCGTTAAAAATTAATGAATACAGCTTAATTTTTAATTCTAAATTAACAAGAATATAAAACATTATCTATAAAATATTCTGAGTGATCTCATTTCACGTACACAAAAATAACTGAAAAATTAATTTCTCAGAAACCACATTTAATGATTTTATCTTTATAACAACCATATTTTTTTTGTTAATAGTTGTACTTAATTTTAATTAAACAGGTGTAACTTCTTTTTGATTATGCATGCATAAAAGATAAAAACGGTATCAAAGTTCTATGACCTTGTCCTTAAAAAAAAGAAAAGTTAAAAATTTTTTTTAACTTTTTCCCAAAAGTCATTATTTTATTTTAAGCAACTTAAATAAAACTATGCAAAGTATAAAAACCTTTCTTTAATAAATTTGAATATAAATATCTAATGTATAATAATGTTTAAAATTCACAGAATATTATTAAAAATAATTCAGATGTTTCATATAATTTACGTTTATATATATTTTTTTAATATTTTTAAAATTTCGACTGAAATTATTTATAGAGGTCAAAGATTATAATAATGAGCAAATATGACTGTAAAAATATACAATATTTAATGTTTATTTAATTACTAATATAGAAATAAATGTTTGTGATTTGAGAAGGAAGCAGATAAAAACGAAAAATATTAAAATATTAAGTTTAAAAATACTGATTAAATCTAAAAATGTGAAATTTGTAATTTTCTTTTCAATTAGTTAATTTCTACATGTTACATAGACAATTATACGTTTCTAATTCGTTATTTAACAACAAATTAAGGAATATGTTAATGATTTCTTCTTTTTTTAAAATTATTTAAAATAAATTTCAAAAATCTACTTGCAATAAATTATGTCTTATATTCAAGTTGTACCAGTATTACCACAATAATATAATTTGACCTATAA
>BPLR01006624.1:0-25850 GCA_021605095.1 Caerostris extrusa
ATAAATTTATTGACTGCGCGTTTTAGATTAAAATCGATGATATATATTTATAATTCATAAACCTCAATCAATGATTTTTTTTGCTTGTAGTTTTAATTTATTTAAAATAAATCCTTAAAAAAGAATAATATACTGTGGTAAATTTTTAAATGATAATTTTATATCAGAAGAAATATTCGAATCTATAAATATATAAATTAAAGAAGCTTTTGGTACTGTTAAAATATCTCGAAGTAATCTAAGTGTAAAAATTAAAATCACTTCATAATACTCAACTATCCTTTTAAATTATTTAAAGGTCAACAACAGCTACAATAGCTGTCTTCAAATTTGGTCAGTTCATGAAATTTATATGAGTATTAAAATATTTAATTAAATCCTACCCTCATAAATGAATTATCCTTACCTTCCTATATTTCTTCATGAACAATTTTATTAATTCCATTTATTTGATTTTCTGAACATGGAAAATAATGTTACTACAAAGTAATATAAACAAGAATTCGTGGAACATTTTGGAAGGTGATGTGGAGCTCCACTATTCCAAAGAACAAGGTTTGAATTCGGCTAAAATAACAAAAGAATTAATCAGGTGTATAATTGAATTGACATTGTAGTGCAAATGGATTTACAGCCCTATTAGATCTGAATTAGAACCTCTATGCACATACAATTGTATGTGTCAGTTCATCTACACATACAATTTTCAACGACAAATATGTGTAGGTTTTCAGAAATAAAATAAATTGTAATAAGTTATACGATTCGCATCATGTTAAGTAAGAAAAAAAAAAAAAAACCGGATTTACTTAAGGTTAAAAAAATTATTATGGCTTATTATTTTAGCAAATATCTAAGATAAATTGAAATAAACAAGAATAAATACATTTTTAATATATTTTAAAATAATACAATTGCTACCTACCATTAAAAAATTGTGGAAAACTTAAAAAAAAAAAATTAATTAAAACTATTAGGAACGATTAGAAATAACTATTTCTTATTTAGTGAATGCTAAAAATTGTTTGGTTTTGGCATTATAATAAAGCAAAAGCATTTTATAACAAGTATTTGTGCATATCCCTTCCTTTTTTAAAGAAAGTTTCTTTAAAGATGTTATAATCCTTTCATTTACTCTGAAAACTAAATCATCAAAATTCTTACAAATACATTTATCAATTTATTTATGTACCAAGAATTACTTTATAATAGGTAGTAAATGTGTCATTTAAAAATATAATATGAAATATGTTTATTATTGTTGATTTCAGACAAATTAAATAAGAAAATAATCAGAATTCATACATAGGCATTTTATGATACAGATGCATACACAAATAAATTTCTTAATTTATTTAGAGGAGGTTTGGCTTATAAACCAGATGTTTTATGATTGGTTGTAATTGTGTTATTTAAAGAAATATATTTATTCCTGTTGATTTCAGAAAATTAAATAAAATTCATCAAAATTCTAACAGATAAGTTTTTGAATCTATTTATGGACAAGGATTTTTGTGGACCATGTGTTTTATCATAGGTGGTAATTATTATTAATTTGATAATGCATTATTTAAAAATATAATAAGAAACATATTTGTTATTCTTTTACTGCAAAATTAAATAAAAGAAACATTAATCTTTCATCTTAATTCTTTAAGGATTGCTCGCTTATTTGAAAGCGGACTTTTCTTGAAATGGAAGAGAGACGCGTTGCCACCGGACAACGAATGTACAACGTCGTCCAAACCTCAAGCTGGAGACACCAGGAAGATCAACCTTTCTCAGATGATTGGATCCTTTTACATCCTACTGTTCGGCATTTGTGGAGCTCTGTTTGCTCTGGGCACAGAATACGGCTACCTGTTCACTAAAAAGCAAAGGAGTCCCACCAACTCTTCCGTGCAGCAAATTCTTTTCCCTCAACAGGAATTCGCAAAAGATTAAAAACCAGAAACAGTTCATGCAGTCTAGGATGTACCCTGGCCTCCCCCCGACAACAACAAGACGAAAAAAGGACATCGAACTAGAAAATGGGCAAACTAAAGTACCTAATTCAAAAGAAAATAAAGGTACTAACATAAAATATCCTATTTATATAATGACAATTTAAATTGAATAAATGACTTATAATGTATATTTGTTTTCAAAAATTCTATAACTAATTGTAATTTTAATTTCAATTTTAAATACATAGAGAAACTACAATGTAGTAAATATATACTTATAGGCCAGCCTCTTTTTTCTATTCTACTTTTGATTTAAAATTATTTTTAATAAATGGAAAAAAACCCTTTTCGTAACATTGCATTTATTATCATATCTTTGAAAGATAAATTTATTTGTAAATTAAAATAAAAAACCGGATATTGATCTTACGAGTAAGTAGTGAACTAATTTTTAGAAAAGTTCCTTTTCTCTGCCCGATTTTAAATGAATATATACAAAAGATTGTCACGGTTTGCTTTTTTTTTTTTTTTTTTTTTTTTTGAATACATTTTTTATTTACGAAAAATAAATTTACTGATATACTGTATGTATACTGTTTTATATTATTCTATAATGATAGGAAATAAAAGTATTTGTATCAACATTCATTTCATCCCTCATTTTAATTTCATTGCAAAAATTTTTAATTATCATCAAAATTTCCATTATTTTAAGAGATAAATATAAAGTCGATTGTCATTTCTATTAAGGTATTTTTAATCTGCGGACAAAGGCAAAGGTTTTGTTTTTGTAGAGTGACGGAGGAATAAAATCTCCGTACCTCCAGTTACACAATTAAGAATATTTAAAATTAAAAATTTATTCCAAAAGGAAATTACATTTAAAGAATTTAAAAGGAGTAATTAAGGCTGAGTTACTTGCTCAAGAAAAATTTAAATAATAAACTATAAAATTAAAGTTAGTAAAATATAAAAATTAAATTTAATATTTAAAAGAATAAAAAATAGATAGGAATTAATTTAAATTGAAGTAAAATTGACACACTTTCACATTGTAAAAGTTTTATAATTTACAAGTTTCAATTATATCGATAATTCTCTTCTAATCAAGCATACCATTATTTTTTAAAAATTATTTTTCATTTTTATAGATTTAATTATATCTAAGCATTTCCCTTTATTTATTAGTGTAAATAACTTATCTAGACATTATTTTCTGTAATTTGAATTCTGATTATTTATTTAGCAATTTTCTTTTTTTTTTTTTTTAGAATTTTTGCGAGAAGAATGGGAAAGAAACCGCAATATGGGTATCACAGACAGTTACATGACGTTTGACGAATACGGTCGAAGAGACATCTATTCTAATTATGATAAAAATAATCAGTCGAAGACAAAATTTGATACAGCATATTCTTCACCCAAACCTTTTGTTATAAAACGAAGTTATGATAACGCCCATTATGACAAACAAGTCAAAGGAAACCAGACGAAGCCAGTGATATCACTTCTGAGCTGAATCCGACCATCCAGATGTAGATTCTACAGGTGACTATAGCCCATCCTCCAACGGACGCAGATATCCGAAAAGAGAATCCTATTTCACTTATGGAAATGGTGATTACCGCAGATATTAGGAATGGAGCATACTGTACTTTGTTTGATGAACAGAAATGTGTGCTAAATCTACCATTAGCAAACATAATTCTCCACTTTGCTTGCATTGCACACCATGAACATTAAGTATTTACATTTTTCATCAGTATTGAATGCTTGTTTTATGTACTGTTTCATTTACTATTTTTCACACTGATGGCCAAATATTTTTGTTTGTTTGCTTTTCTTTTCGATGTAAGCGTTGTATTTACAGATATGATTATGCAATTTGTAAATAAATATATAACTGAGTTTGTGTATCACTTTATTTAAAAATTAAATCTTTGTTTCAGTGAGTTTTGTTTATTTCTTTAACAAGACACTTCATGTAGCCAAACATAAACTAATTTCTTCTAAACATTATACAAAAGCATTAAGAATTTTTTTAAAAAATTTTATTTACATTTTGTAAGTGTTAAAGATCAGACATGAATCTCTAGTATATGAAGCGATAGATTGCAATTAAAATAAGGAATTCGATACTGTTTATCCAAAATGTTTCTGATATTAAGCAATTATGTTACTTTTTGATATAACAATAAATAGTAAATTATAAAAATATTTTACTGACAGATGAAAAAGGGCAGTAAAAATTAAAGCTGAAAGTAGAAATAAAAAATTACATATGCGAAAGCAAATAAACATATCTCAGCCTATTAAATTTTTAGCATGAAATAAAAATATAGCAGAGTAATTAGATAATGACTAACGAATAATCGAACGAACGCCCACATACATACACACACACACGCACACACACATATATATATACACGTATATATCGTTTTATAGAAAGTTTAAAATACAAAAGGATGTTTTTGCTAAATAATTTTTAGTTATTTACTAATAATAAGACTTTCGTGCTTAGAGAATTATTAGATCAATTGCAACGTTACTTGATCTAAAGAATATATATAAAAGTTACAAACAGATAATGGAGAATGACAGAAAATAAAAATTGTCATGAATCGATAACTTGTTGACGAATAATTTATTTTAATGACTTTGCTTCTCGGAGAAATGTTAAAAAATAGCCTTTTTCAGAGTAAAGCAAATTAAATACACTAGATATGAAAAATATTGGTTTTTCCAGCTCATGCTGAGCTATTGACTTCACGAATGAACAGATGGGATGATTCGCAGCACTTATTCATTTAAAAATATTCAATAATATATCAGCAGTTAAAAATTACTTTTAAGAAAATGTACATTATTCACATTATTTGAATCTATAAATTTAACCTTCTTTGCAGTTTGGTTCCTTTCAGCCAGGAAAACCTAAGGTGATTTCATGCAACGAAATAAGTAGTTAAATGCTTGTTTTGTAGGAAAATAGAAAAAATAAAATAAGTGGATATAAAAGTCTTAATTCAATTAGAATGCTGCATAAGTTCAAGTTTAAAAACTAGGGTAATATATGCTAAACATATAACTGGGATAATTTATTAATAATAAAACTGGGATAATTTATACTCAAATATTTATGTTATAGAAAGAACAAATCCTTGTTTTAGAATGCTTCATAAACTCATATTTAAAAATAGTACTAATAGTTTGATAATAGTTATCTTTGAAACTACAGTTTTAAATAGGTTATTTGCTTTTTAGTAATTTCTTTAGCCAGTATTTTCAAAGGTTTTAAAAAAATTTATTTAGACATTCCGTAATTTAGACAACACGAAATCATACACTGCATTCAAATAATATCCCAGTTTGTAAATTTTAACTCTTATTTAAAATATAAATATAAGTGTTAAAATTTGCAAATTGGGGAGACACTTGGACGCAGCGTAGGATTGTTTGTTATTCAAATTATCGAGTATCTAAATTAATTTTTTAAAATTCAGATGAATGAATTATTTAGTACGAATGTATGAAAAAATTATTTTTAGAAATGACGAAGTATGAGATTTCACTATAAAAAGTTTTTCTCTAATAAACTTTCACAAAAATTTACTTATGACTTATGAGAAAAATATTTTATTTAAAAATTGGTTTTGTAATTAAACTGTATTCGCACAGACAAATTTACCTTACAGTATCCCATTATATGGCACCTCATTAAAACGCATAATTGATATTTCGTGCGATTTTCTTGGTAAAGAAAAATCATTCGAACAATATTTTAAGGATTTTGTTTTGTAGATTAACATAAATAGAAATAATGTACAGCAAGAAAGACTTATTTTCTATTCATTATTTTGCTAATTTAAACTATATTTATCATTTTGAAATCCCAATTTTATAAATTTGAATTATCTTAATTAAAATATTAACTTTCGTTAAATCGTTTGTGTCTTGAGAAATACAAAAATATTGCGATTGACCACTGCTCTAAAATAACTTGATTTAAACGAGTTTCAGAATAGCGCTAAGTAATATCTCCCAAATTAGAAAGGATAGGAAAGAAGTGACTTTAGTTTTGTAATTAGTGATTTACACAAAATAAATCAGACTCGTGTAGGTATAAGATATATTTTATTTTTGTACAACTAACTTACAAAAAATGTAAGTCTTCAGTACAAAAAAAAAAAAAAAAAAAAATCTTTCATTTTCATTACCATTGTATAAAAAAAAAAACAGGAAAAAAATAATTACAAGAAAAGTATGATGTTCGTTAGTAAATTTAAAAATCCAAATATGTATATGATATTCCCTTGCTACATATTAATAATATATAGCAAGGAATATCGTGAATAACAACCTTCTGTAATATTGCAAATAGTAAGAAGTTCTCTTCAATTTGGTTTAAAACAGGGGATTTTTCCAAATAAAGCAAAGAGTTATTGCAAGATTAAGTACATTATTCTTTTCTTAACGTATTTTCAGGAAATAGTTAAGGAATATTTTAGTTATTTTATTACTTAGAGAGAAGAGTATAAATTATTGTCTAAAATAATAGGAATTATTAAATATTTATAAAGTATGTTGAAGATTTAATTAGTATCTTTGTAATAATTATTTTTGAATTAAATAATGTAAAAGTTGTGAGTTCTTTCGAAAAGAATCAAGAAAACAAATGAAAGAGTTTGCATAATTCAAAACAAATAGATAATAATTTTAATAGCTTTTTTCAGATGCCTTTCTATTTAAAAAAATATAAAGGAATACAAATTTATATCTGAAATTGTTTTTCTGAAATTAAATTGAGCAGAAATGTTTATCAAAAATTGACACATATCATAATTTTTAATGCACGATAAGATATCACAATAAGGAGAATAATGGAGCTTTATAAAAGACAAAATGATTTTCTGCAATAATGGAATCTCTTAACAAGCTGATGGAAAATAAAATTATAAGGCACAAATGGAATGTCTGCACGCATTTTAAGTTTCCAACTAGAGGCAACCGCAAAATATGTTCCATTTATTTTTTCAGGACTCTCTACATCACGCTATAAGGAATCCAAAACATCAATACAAAGTATTCATTTGTTCTTTTAATATTTCAGCAAACGGTTAGTATGGTGAATCTAAATAAATAAATAACTAATAAAAAAAATCTATGATCGTATGTGGGAAGACAAAATAGCTCTCTGCAGCTAAAAGATTTAATTTATTGACATTGAAGTGTATTGTTGGATTATTTATTCGTGAAGTAATTTATTTTTTCCGAAAAGAAGATCTATATGGCTAAAATTTAAAAAAAAAAAATTTTATGAACGTGGTAATCATCGAAACAAGTATTTATCAGGGTTAACAAATCTAAATATAAATGGAATCTGAAAAAACTGCAAGAAATGTTTAAAAATATATAGTTTATATTGAACTTAATAATGTGTCAGAAAATAAAAATAACAACGAAATAGGTTTATAAAAATAGTTTTTAATGTATAATGTGTCTTTATCGACATTTTTCTTTCCTTTTTTAACCATAAATCGTATTTTGATTTGTATTATTAAATGGGATGGACTATCGAGTTTCAATAAGCTAGTTTAAATTGATATCTTGTCATTTGGAACTCATATTTGTTGCAAGGTGACACGGTTCTAGGTTATCTGTCTTAAAATAATCCCTCTTATGAAATATTTTTAAATAAAATTTAAAATAAATATTAAATAATTTTTTGGTTCTATCTTATATTTTTTAATATTATTTTTTTTTCTAGAGTATTATCTTCCTTATTCAGTTACAGAAACGTCGAAAAGGAATACTTAAAAAAATTTTTTTTTTTGTTTTCTACTATTCTCGCGCAAACTTCGAAATTTTTTTTTTACACCTTGGGTCTCTTTTTATTTTTGCAAGATTCAAACATTTGTGGTAATTTTCACCCAGTTTCCTTCTCTGCTTTTTTTTTTTTTCCATAATTTTAACTAATCATATTTTTTTTTTCTCTTTCATTATGTGTTTATACAAATTCACCTACATCATTTACAAATTGTAAAGGGACATCTCAGCTCTAGGCACAGTGATGTGGCGTGGCGTAGCAGTAGTAATAGCACGCTACTGAATCTATGTAGTTGAAGTTTGCATTGGCTAGAATACTCATCCAAGTGATTTCACAGATTCAAATTCAAAGCTTTCATTTTAAAGATGAATAAAAATACAAAACGAAAGTGAAAAATAGGATCAGGATACCTCTGATTCCTTCAAATATCATTGGTTAATTTATGATGCATTTTCATTTGTTTATTTAACTTCAGTTACAAAATCATTACGAACAGTTTGCTTTTCATGAGTTTTTTTTTCTTTTAGATTTCTAACCGTATTTTCAAGTTAATAAGTCCATTGATTTTTATTATTTTTTAATTCGCTCTCTAGAAATGTTAATTACATTAAACATGCCTTCAAGGAGAAAAATTTTATTCAAATTAAATGCGTCTGCTTTCCTTACAAATTTCTTAAGATTCCTTGACTTTCTTTTATATTGAGCAGTTATAAATGCAAACTGAAGGAGAAATACCAGTATACTTTCTAGCAAATTTTCCTTTCCTTTAAAATTATCGTTCTGGCATAGTTAATTTTCTATATGTTTCAGTTTGTTTAAAGTGAACTTAAAAATAGTGGAAAAAATATACCGATGTTTATCCTCATGCTTAGATTCGTTATTAACTTTTTACAGAGTACAGTAGAATATCTTTTTAATTTTATTTGTTTCAAAGTTTCTTTAAGTTAAGAATTTTCTTTTCCTTCTAGATAGACATTCAATTTATATATAATATTAGTAGCACATATTAAGAGCCAAAAAAAAAAAAAAAAAAAAAAATGATTACAAAAAACCAACTGGTTGAAAAATGCTAGGATAATATGCTACATTCTTTTTTTTTTTTTTTTTTTTTTTTTTTTGTATTTTAAAAAAATACTGAAGTCCCTTTATAAGAACACTTCAGATTTTATTTACTTTTTTTTTATTACATAATGATGCATGCTTGACAGCACAGCATTTCTTTATCCAACTGATCTATGTATTGACATATTGCCCGAGTGCCTTTTATGCTCTCCTCTTGAGAATTTTTTTGATAGAAAACACGACTTCCTTCTAATATTATATTATATTCTTCATTTTCGTTATTCAGCTTCATTATTTGCATGCTTATTTATTCTTATTTATTAATCCTTCAGCATTGACTGTTGATATTGTCTACTTTTCGTGAAAAATTGGACAGCTTCTGATCCCCCATCACGAAATAGTTGCCGATGTTGAGGGGGTGTCACTCCTCCCTCAGTAACACTATCCAAAAAGACAGCTGTAGTCTGTTCCCTTTCTCACAGCCCTGATAAAGCACTCTTGTACTTTGTCATCTCGTTCCCCAAACTCTCTTCCCCCCCCACAAATTGGTATTTCTTTGTTCACCGAAAGCAGGATAAAAAGATACTTATGTTCATTCTGTTTTTATTTTTTCATGCCGTTTGGTCCGTTTTTCACTTCATTCATATTGTCACAGTTATTTTTCATTTTTTTTCTCTTTGTCGGTTTCAGCCCAATACATTACAAGTGAGTGCTATTCAAGTATTTTGTGAGTGGAATCGATCCTATTTGTCTTTCCTCATTTTTAATGAATTGTAATTAGTTTATTTATTAATTTTTTTTACAATAATCGCTTCTTGAAACTGATTTTTATGCAAAAAAAAAAAAAAAAAAAAATTATTTTGTTCAAGCCCATTGCATTGGATTCAAATTTAAGAAAATCCAGATTGCTAATAATGATAAGCAATAAATGAAGGTGGCGAAGAGCAATTAAAATGATGAAACTGTATGAGTTTGCTTAACTCAACGATGAGCATTGACTAGAATAAATAAAACAATTTATAGCCTTAAGATTTATTTATTAGGATAATAATCAATTATTTAAGATCTATTTATTTTAAAAATAAGAAAATTACTAAATGGAAAAGCAGGTTAGAAATTCGATTTAAATTCTCCAAAGGAGCTCTGTAAATAAAAATATTAACAAATAAAATTTTTATAAGAAACACTTAAACACTTTGAAATTTACGGACAACTATTCCTATTTCAAAGTTTCCTCGTATGCATGTAGTATTATTACAGATACAACTGGTGATTTATAGACTGGTTTCCTGTTTGTCCCAGCCAAAGTCAAGTTCTTAAAAATAATCATGCTAATAGAGTTTATCATTCAAACCAAAAATAAAAGTATAAGACTTAAGTATTTTAACATCATATAAAATAAAAGTCTTGATGTGGCTTGTGCGGGAAACAAATCCATTAAAAATTGTTGAACAATTTTTAGACAGTGGTTCCCAGTTTGTCCCAATGTACCAAAAAAATAAAACAGAAAACAAAGTCATAGAAGAGACTGCAGAATCTTTCCAGATTTTCCAAAATTGCAGTAAAGAAACCAAATCTCTTTCACAAGATCGTAGAAACGTCACCTGCCTTCACCAAATTCTTGATAAAAAAATTATCTTTAATTAGATAAGTCTTAAAATTCCATAACATAATTAGATGTTACAACTGATACAAGTTTGAGCGTAAACAATATCAGTCCCTATACATAAGTCAGAGAGATTCTTTAAAAAATTTAATTAATTAAATTTTAGAATATTTAAGCATTTAAACATTTTCTTAACTTCTTTACTTCACATGTAAGTCACATAAAAACAAAAAGGAATTTAAAATTTTTCACCTTAATCTTGAATCTTAATTTTTTATTATTATTTTTTTAAATCTGAAAAAAATATGTTTGAGCTTCTGAGTACTGTCAATCCCTTTATAAAAATATTTTGAAACATATTTATTGATACGTGTATTGATTTTGTGTAATTGAAACACTTTAAAATAGTTCAATAATTTCAACGCGTTATTGAATGTTAAACATTCAACAAGGTAATGCTCATACGAATTGCTTAACGTTGAATTTTTTTAGATGTTATAAAATTTTAAGAATAAAATACATATCTAATATTATAAGAATGCAAAATTCGGTATTAAAAATATTTATTATTAATTATTATTTACTCTATTTATTACAATAAAATATTTAGCTATACTGTTTATTATAACAACAGTATATATAATAAGTATTGTAGTAAGTATAATATTGATTCATCTTAAAATTTTAAGAATATTTATAACATTACGGGTCTGTAATATAGAAGAGTTTTCATGATAGTCTTTAAACTTTTTTTGTCATTTTATCTGTTTTTAAAATTTCAAGCTCATATTTGAAATATTAAACAAAATAAATGAGAAGGAACACAAATTATATTTGAAAAGTATTTAAATGCTTGCAATTTTTAAAAATATTCCTTTTTTCTACAAAAAAATCATCCTTTTATTAAAATTATGAATAAACTTATTTCAACTTGTAGCATCTTTATTGTTATTAATAATTTTATCATCAATATCTTTTCTTCCCCTTACTAAATTTCATTACGAATTTTTTTTTTTTGTGTGTTTGACTCCAACGAAAAAGGAAACAGATATTCCCCAATATATCGACCTAATTAGCAATAGACTTAGGCAAAATACTTCACAATTTTTAGTCCAAAGCGGCATTTTAAATTATTTCACTTTTTCAAATGAAACGTTTAATTATAAAAGGACATATTACAAAACAAACTTTTGAATGTCATACAGTTAATAAATAAAATATATTACAATGTATTCAAAGGAATTCTCGCAGTCAGAAAAGGAAAAAAAAAAAGTCTTTTGTTAAGTCCGAGCAAGAGTACAAAGGAGGCGAGAAAGCTCCATAAAAGAGCCTGAGTTGCATGAGAATCAGAGTGGACGTTTTGCATATTAGAAGGGGAGAAGTCATTTCGCCACAAAAAAAAGCGATATATCGATCGTGATATCGCAGAACGAAAAGAAAACAGGTTGTTTGAACTTCTACTTCTCACAATTATATTTTGAAAGGCACGCGCATTTTATTGACCGCTACTATTGGCTGTTAGCAAAAAGAAGCCTCCGATACTGTTGCAGACACCAGCGGTTTTATCATATGGTTTCAATTCTCAACCTTCTAGTTGGAGACTAGATAAAATACATTGGTGAGTAATTTCAATACTTTTCCATGTGAAAGTAAATTAGTCTCTATTTGTTATAATTGAAATTACTCTACTGCAATTAATATTTAATACACAACTTTTAATATTGTTTTGTATCAATATTACCATAAATTCAATATATATATATATTTACTTAAGCTTCTATTGACAATTCAGTATATTTACAACATAACTTATGTCTTAAGTGAAACTGTAAAATATAAGATTTAAAAAGAAGCAGACTGATTATAGTTTTCAATTTCAACAATAATTTAATAATAATTCAATGAATTTTCAACAATAACTTCAATACTTTTATATATCTAGATGCTAATCAGTCTCTATTTATTACAGTTGAAATTACACTACTACAATTAATATTTCTTAAATTAATTAATACAAAACTTTTAACATTATTTTGTGTCAATATTATCATAAATTTAATATATATATTTACATAAGCTTCGATTAACAATAGAATATATTTACAACATAAATAATGTCTAAAGTGAAACTGTAAAATTTAAGATTTGAAATTAAGCATAACATCAATTTTTGTCTTCCTATTTGTACATAAAGAAAATTAACTGTTAAAACAACAATAAAATTGAAGCTTTTTGTTTAAAAAAAAACCTTGATTTGACATATCGTTTTTGTGTGCGATGATAAAAGACCGAATCAAGTCACAGTTTGAAAGTATGTTAATAATCATAACAATTTGTCACAGTATGCAACACAGTAGTAGCAGTATGTAACCTAGTCACAGTGTGTAACACAGTAGTAACAGCATGTTAGATTTATGGAGTCAACTAACTTAAAATCAGTTACTAATTTACATAAAATTTATTATTTATGGATGTCATTCAAGATGTCAAATGTTACACCGAAGCATAATATTGCTTAGTGTTCTCTTATGAACAGATTTACCTTCTTTTACATTTTAAAGATTTACGGAAACAATATTATAGGAAGAGTTTTACGCTGAACACTTCAGAAATTTAACATAAAATTGGTTTTAAATACATATCAAAAATTTTTGCCTGTTTTACAAAATTTAGAAAGAAACTTTTCTTTGTGTGTCTAAGATAACGGAAACTTATTCAATCAAAATTCCAATAATTCACCTTAATTTCAGTTGTTTCAGTCATACAAAGCTTTTAGTCGTCTCTCTTAGAGTACTTTCGTTGATATTTGCATTAACCAAGATCTGTTTACTAGAATAATTGGCATAAATCTTACATAATTTCATTTCTCCTTGAATGGATAATCATTAGCTTAAGAATTTTAAATCTCTAATTTTCAGTATAAATAATTGGATTGTTTAAATCATGCATTCAATTAGAATTTATAAATTATATGAAATTAATATTCGTTATCCGTATGTAAGAAAACCTTTAGCAGTTAATTTAAAACTCTCAATATAAATATGTTAATTGGGGGAAGTAATGGTGTATAGTGTTTGAAAACAAAAATAAAATACCATCTCATCCTTCCATCAACCTTATTTTATTATTAAACAAAATGGCATCAAAATAGCTTTGAACAGTTATTCATTTTTTATATTTGAAAAGCTTAATTTTCAGACTTTTATTAACTAAATTGAACCAGGATTGATTTTGAAATGAAACGATAGTTAATTAACACACACATAATTTCTCAGTGTAAAAATATTTGGATGTCAAAATTCAACGTAATGGTTGAACTTGTTTATGAAGAGGACTTTTTTAAAAAAGTAATACAGTATGAGAATGACCTCTCTATTAGTTTTAAAAATAATGGGTTTTTTTACAAAATTACAAAATTGCAAATTCAGAAAATCATCTGTTATTAATTATAATGTTATAAAAGAAATGAATTTCTTAAATACTTTACGATTTGATTTTGGGAATTCTTCATCAACGTGTATTCAAGATTTGCTCAAAGACAAAATCCTAAATTTCTTTTTAAATAGTATTTGAAAATAAAATCAATGAGTTGTTCTTATTCATAAATAAATGCTCATAGCTACACGTCTATACACTACTTGAAAGTAAATATGGCATCTAATAAACGATTAGTAATTATTGCGACATACATTTTTTATAGTCTTGAGTAATGTAAACATTAGTTTAGTTCATAATTTAATTCAAAAGCAGTGCTCATAAAGAAGATTTTACATTCTTTTATTGTATTGCGCCATCATGGCTCATAGTTTGAGAAGCACTGGCTTATATTCTTCCTGTTTACAATATGTAGCAATAGATATTTTTGCATATGAATAAATGTATTTAATTATGTTTTTTATATCTAATTTTTGTTTCTGCTTATGGTATAAAGCATTTTGCAACTTGATATAAAGTCAAGTGTTATTGATTAGAAAGTTAAGCATATGTGAGTATGAATCTGTTTTTTTCGAATCAATTGCATATAAATCACATTTTTAAATAAAATCGAAACAATGTCCTTTTTTGCCTGACTTTGATTAATAAAAATATTATTTCGGCAATCGAGACTTAAAGCAAACACAGAAAGATGTAGTATATTAAACCACACGCCCTTATTGGCTGGGCAAAAATGGAAATTCAAAAATTTCGTGCAACGTAATTCTCTCGTTATTTGCTTTTATTACAATGATTGTGTTTGCTTTAGAAACATGCACTTTTTCGAAAAAGATTAAGTCAATAGGTTTCGATCATTAACTTAGTTTTGTAATCAGCTTGCATGAATAGATAAAAAGTCTGCAAAAGTATTTCTCTCACATTAAAAAAAACAACAACATTAATTCAGTTTAATGCTCAAAACGAGTATCACAATTTATGTGGGGAAAAAAACTAATTTTTTTAATGAAAAGCAACGCAAAAAGAAGGGGACATCTGAAAAGTGAAAACAGAAGTGATTATTTTATATTCAATTATAAATTCCCATGTTCAGAAGCGATTGTAAAGCTCCGTTTTATGTTAGAAAGAAGTCCCCCTTCCCTTATATTAAAAGTCCTCTTTAAAACGAACTATAACTATTGTATTAAGGTAACCGATTACACTGAGAGCCAAAATTTTCAAATAATGATTTATGGAAAGGGTTTAATGCTATTCTTAAACTATGTTATAAAGCATTGACAAGCTTGAAAATTAAAAATACATGGTTGTTTTTTGCTAAAATTAGGTAATAATTGACAAAAAATTATATTTTTGACTTAACGTAAACACTCTAATTAAAAGATCATGCAAAGCATATCACATTTACTTGCATACATGCAGGCATACGTGCATTATTCATGCACTGAACTAAAAGAATGATTCTATCCTAATACTGTTCTAAAAATACAGCTGAGTGACAGCCAATCGAGTCTTCTAGGGGGAAAAAGGGCAATGCTTTTACCAAAAATTTCAATAACTTATCTCTAAATAAATATAATTTAAACCTTTTAGTTCAAAGCATACGTAACATCGTTAAAAATGTTAAAATTTCATTAAATTCATTAAATTCTGAAAATGATAATAACAGTTATGACTACTATATATGGCGATGTAACAAGAAATAGTTTTTTTTCAGAGATTCACTGTAAAGTTTTTAATGCATGAATTCAGTATCCTACTAACTCCTGGTTAAACAGTTGTACCTCAACTTCTAATGATTCAAGAAATGCTTATGCAGCGCTCACATTTCAAACCTTTGCCAAAATGTCCAACTATCCCCGAGATTTGTGGTTTGAATGTGAAAAAAAAAAAAAAAACCCTTATCTGCCCTTATATGTATTCGCCAATCGTCTTTCGGAACCATGGTAAATCTTTTGATGTGTGACCAAAGATCGACACTAGTCAAAGCGCAAATTTTGTTTCCACGAAAACTGGTAAACATTTTAGCCGAGTGTTGTGTTTCCCGTCCAAGCTGAAACAAACCGGTATGAAGAGTGTTTGCAAGAGGCCCTCGCAATTCATGAATTCAAGTATAGATGCAATTTTAAATGCTGCTTCCAGATTTGAGATTTTCGCACGACTTGGAAAAACAAGTATATGTATGTCACACTGTGAGCAAGCAATCGGCTGTTATTTGGTAAAGCGTGAATCTTTGAAATGAGAAACGAAACCAACTCCAGACGGAGCAGTTTTTCACCTATCCCGATTTACGAAATGCGAGAGAAAAATTTATCTTTCGCCAGACTTCAGAGAACTAGTTTTTAAGCCACACTGTCAAATTACAACCTGTCAGCTTTACAAGTGTGCATACAGCATGTTTGCGATCTTCAAGTTATTAAAATTTTGATGGGGATAAGCTATTTTTCTATATATTCAGCAATTATTATCTGATATGAAATTATCTATGAGTTTTATTGATTACACCATAGAATAGTAATATAATAGAGCGCGTCACCCTATTCTAAAGGTACAGAAAATTTCGACAAACATCTCCCGTCCTTTTCGTAGGAGTTGGTTTCTTTTTCTTTCGTGTATTTATGTAGAAAACGTATAACATGTTACGAAGCGATTCCGAAAATTCCGAGAAATGCCTGAAATTCTGCCTTTTAAGTCATGCAATTATTTACGTACTTGCTAAAGATAAACAAATACAAGAAATGTTATTGCAACTCTGATCATTTTGTATGAAATACAATAAAACATTACAAAAATTTCATATAAATGAATATATTTTTAATAGTTTTGGAGAAAAAAAAAATATTACACAAGAAAATTTATTTATATAATATAAATTCCAAATATTTAGAAAAATTAAATTTACATTTATTTACAGCTAAAAAAAATGAACTATTTATTTTAAAAATTGTTGCATGATAGTAGTAAACTTTTTTCCCTTCGCGTCAACGGCACAGAGTAGTAATAGCCAACACTAAAAAGTTTTGGCAAAATTCGTCATGGTATCATCGCATATATTAAACTACAAAGTAAAAATCACGTGAGGTGTATGATCACATGAGAACTATGTTTCCGCCAAATTGACAACCCCAATACGCGCTAAATCTGTGGTTATCATTGATACAACTCTGCATAGTTCAATTACTGTTTGAGTGGAAAATTGGCAAGCAGCCTAGTTGGGCGGATTCAAACAGAATGGTAAAGTAGAGGAGAAAGTTATTTTCGAATGTGTTTTAATTACAGTAAAAATTACTTAAATTTTATATTAATTAAAATTTTTGATTAAACAATAACATAAGAAAAATTAGATTAAAAACAGTCACAATAACTACTAAACTTTTTTTTTCAAAATTGATATGAGCAGCGTATATCTGACTAGCCCCCTAAGAAGTAATCGATTCGTCCATTTCCGTCTTTAAAGCGAATTTTTACCTCTCCACAAAATCGGTGGACGAACTACAATTATTACATATACCTATAGGAAAAGAAAATGCAAGTTTTAATTAGAAGTCAGTAAAAATAATATAAGAGATTGTTAGGTTCTCATCCAAGCTCACTGACACTTCTGCCATCTTTCCATAGATCGGTGGCTAAGAACATTGAGATTAAAAGAAAATAATATTTCAAGATTTCTTTTTAATCAAATGTTTACTTAAGTACTCATAAACGATAGTAAAAATTGGCAGTGTTTCGAAAACAATGTGTTCTTTTGAAAAAAGTAAGATGAATTCATTATTTTCAATATATTCCTCCATGATGATGGATCCGGACCAGGATATGGATCAACAGAATATGGATCCATACCAGAATATCGATCCAAACCAGAATATTGATCAAGAGAATTCCCAGATGATTGGAAAAGTTTCTTATCTTCTGTGTAACTTCCGTACACTCGTTTATAAAGAAAATTTTTGTAATTGATGGAATATCTAAAGAGAACATAGATCTAGACCAGAATATAGATTCAAACCATTATAGGATCCGAACCAGAATATAGATTCAAACCATAATAGGATCCGAACCAGAATATAGATTCAAACTAGAATAGGAATCCGAATCAGAATATCGATTCAAACCACAATATGGATCGATGATTGGAAAAAGTTTCTTAACTTTAAACTTTAGTATTTCTCTCTACAAATTTTTGCAGCTGAATATAATTTTTTTTGGTTTTTGGCTTTCGAGTTGATATTTTTTTAATTCATTATTTTATTCAACACATTTTAAACAATTCAAGAAAGTTTGAATTATCACATCGATTGGCGATCTTATAAGTTACATTTCAAAATAAAAACATAAAATAGTTTCCATAACATTTGATGATAAGTTGATAAATATTCACTATATTTAATATAAAAGTTCCATTATAAGTTGATAAGTATTCAGTCTAATGTTTGCAATCTACTCGAAAACATAGAATCGATGGATGTACGAAAGAATAAAAACATCATAAATTTGATAATGCTTTGATCACGTTTTCACATTATCATATATGAAACACAAGAAATTTTAATGTCATCAATAGCGTTTTTCACCTCAGCAACTATTTTAATGCCAGCAAAAAAACAAAATGCATGCCATCATAAAACTATCATTCAGTAATAAAAGATATAGGTAGCAAATTGACGAAGGCTATCGAACATCATATGTAATTTCGTCTAATGATATTTTCTGAACTACACTAAAGCCATTCGAACAAACAAAAAGTTTATAAAAAATGAACGAACAGAAAATTGCATTTTATCTTAAAATCGTTTTCACTTCATGTAACCGAAACTTTTAACAAATAATATAAAAAAAAATTTTTAAAGTCAATTATTATTTTTTTTTTCACTATGTTGCAGAAAGACCTTTATAAATAATTTTCATTAATTTTTTAAGTTAGAAAAAATTCTCTCTCTCTCACACACATACACACTTTCCATCTCTCTCACTAATTTATTCAGATGTTTCATTTTCCATTTTGTTCCCTCCTTGACTCAGACTAGAATCCAGAATGAAAACAGAATCTGAAAAATAAATTTTTCCAGCGATCTACACGCAGAGATTCAAGTTCAAATTCTTTTCTGCAATTAAGTTCCTTTAAAATATGAAATCGCCACAAAAGGGTTCAAGTTTTTTTCTATAATTAAGCCTATTTAAATATACGTAGATTCTACAAAATGTGCACTCTTGACATTTAAGATTTTTTTCAAACTGTTCTATAGACTTTTAAGATGAATAATCAATTAAAATAAGATTTATATAATATTGATACATATACAGAACTATGTAGTGAACATAATGCAAAGTATTGCATCTTATCATAAATATTTATTTTTTTCAAAATATATAAGCTTTTTCAGTTTAAGAAAAAAAACCTCATCATTTAAAAAAGTATTTTTCAATAATTTTTACAAACAAAGTTCATATACGAAGTTCTTTTGTGCCATTAAAAATATATAATTTATTGTTTCGTAATATTAACGAGCTAACAATAAATCTTACAATTGTATGAAGATCCTAATAGAGTTAGAGCTAAGGAAAAATAATTAATATCAAATAATTTTTGACACGTTTTAAATGTTTTTGCCATTATTATTATTATTTTTTTAAATTCTGTTTCTTATATTTTGCACAAAAAATTACTCTAAAAACTTAATAAACTGAGAGTTATAATTTATTGTTGAACAATAGAAAAAATAATTTGGAATCAGTAGGAGTTCCTTTATTTCAGTTTAAAATAAAAAACACCAAAGTTAAATATAAAAATTCTTTTCCTGAATTTCAATATATCCTGAAATTTTTAAACCGATCGACACACAATTTCTAAATTGTTTTCATTTTTTCCGAGTGTCAAAACATTGGCAATAAGAATTAAAATATGCAGTAGCAAAATGATTATTTAATTTCGTAAGAGCAAAACTTTTATTTGATAGTAATACTTTTAATATTACCTGTAATTCTGTTGTAAAGTTAAATTAAATTCATAATGGAAATAATTTTAGTTATACAATTAATTATATCTCCTTTTGCTAGAATATTTTTAAGAATTTTTCATCTGAATTTTATTTTTACCATAAATCAAATCTGTGATCGTTTATATTGAAATTAATTAATTTATTTATGTTTGGAAATAAGGATATTCTTTTCGTTTAACTATTTGAAATTTTGGTATAATTACAGTTCAGCAGGAAGCAGATATAATTTGCAATAATGTGATTTTTTTCTATTTAAATCTGTGCACTTCAACCAAGCAAAGAATACAGAATAAAATATATTTGTCTTCATGTAACGACTATTTATCATACGACTATTTAACGACCCTTCATCTTCATATAACGATTAATGTACGTGAATGAAGTGAATTATTAGCGAAAAGCTTAATTCTTTTTTAGTAAATAAATATTTTTCGAACTTAATTTTGTAGTACTACGCATATTTATTCTCAAATTATATCACGCAACCACAAATCTTTATAGATCCATCTACTGATTTATTAATTTGAGGTGTGATACTTTATCGTAAATAGGATTATTCATTTTTTATAAGGGGTCGTATTTCACATTCAAGTTCGTGTAGAAAAATTGTTTCCTACTCATTCTAGCCAATTTATTAGATCTCGAAACGCAACAACACTCTTCGTACAGCAAAACAGTAAGCTAATCGCAAGCAAATAGATGTAACAGTTATTTCCTCTAAAAGGGATTTCTTATGATAATTAGTTGGACAATAGCTATCTATATAAAACCTCTTAAAAGTAAATTAAGTAATGAATCTCAACGACAGTCTTCACAAACTTAAAATTATTAATAGTTGACAGTTATTTCCTCTAAAGGACTTATGATAATTAGTTGAACAATAGCCATATAAAACCTCTTAAAGTAAATTGAGTAATGAATCTCAAAGACAGTCTTCACAAACGTAAAGTTATTAACAGTTAACAGCTATTTCCTCTAAAAGTATTTCTTATGACAAATAGTTGGGCAATAGCTATCTATATAAAACCCCTTAAAGTAGTTTAAGTAATGAATGCCAACGACAGTCTTCACAAACGTAAAGCTATCCAGAAGTCTTATTTTTCAATGAAATGCTTTCTTCACACGATAATGACCTCTTGAACATTCGGATCTTTAAAAGTAAAACTTTCATTTTACGGACTTATTCACATGATTTACAATTTATTTCTGAAATGAATGTCATAATCATAGTAATTTTAGAGTAATTATTTTTCTAAATTGCAAGGAAAGAGTATGAAGAATGATTTAAAAATACGAAAAAAGGCCAATAAAAACATTAAAAATGTGCAAAAAATAATTTAGATTAGAAGATTTTCTGTTACAATGGACTTCGTAAAGTCCATTGTAACAGAATCGTATTGACTCATTGTAGATTTGAAGTCCATTGTAAGTAATCGTATTTGAAATGAAGTATTATTAACAGTTTTTTGTCTGACAATGCACATAATTAATATTAATTATAAAAGCACTGTTCATCATAAATGTAATTAAAAACAAAAAAAGACTTTTTATTGAACAACATGTTACATTATATATCAATAAGAAAAATGTAACCATGAGTTGTTTTTATTGCATTCTTGTGTGATAATGTATAAGGTATGGAAGAAAATATTCACGAAACAATTCGCCAATTTCTTTCCACTTTCAAAAGAATATTATTTTATCTGCAAATCGTAACATATTAACAAAAATGAGAAGACTTTTTTTAAGCTTGGGTGTAAACTTATAAAATTATTTATATATTCTCGTTTATTATAATACAGAAATAAGCGAGTTATATTGGTGAGATGCCACATATTACATTTTTTTTAAAAATGAAATGCAAGTTGGATTTCATGTTGTAATGATTCATACTCATTTCTCGACATAACAAAAAATATTGATTAACTAAAAAGAAAACCCTTCATTTTTAAAGAAATAAGTTAAGCATGTCGTGCTTTTGCGACCATACCAGTCCCACCCCTAAAGAAATAAGTGTTGACCTTAATTATAAACTTCTAAAATAAGTTACACATTATGGTTTATTATAATACAGAGATAAACGAGTTTTATTCAACAAGTGCCAAATGTTCCTTCTGTTAGTATGAAATTCAAGTTGAATTTCGTGATGTAATGATTCACACTAATTTTTTCGAGATGTTGTTAGAAAATAGATTTTTTTTTATATATTTTTATCATCCCTGGAGTAAAGAAAAACATAATTTAATTTTATTTGAGATGAAGAAATTGCTCTTCATGAATATTATAATTTGCATTCATGTAATTTTATACAAATGCATAAATTCTTTTAAAATACAAAAAAAATATTTTGTTGATGCTATTAAACTAAAAAAGCAATTAATAATTTATTGACAAGAATTTTGTTTGTAAAAATGTGCAAGAAAAATTTTCGCTTCAAACTACTAATGCTTAAAATCATATCAAAAAATTTTAAAATAATTTTCTTACTTAAAGAAAAATAGATTCAATAAATACAATTTGAAGCTCTAAAATCATCTACAAGAACAGTTTATCAAACCACTATATTCACAATGATATTCGATGCATTACAGTGATAATTGTCATGTAAAAAAGAATCACAGTGATAAATTAATTCATTCAAAACCACAATTATGATAGTTATTTGTAGCTGCAAAGATAATTTCCATTTAGAAAAATTGTAAAATAAATCTGGCCTGCATTATAAAGTGACTGTTTTCCTAATGGATACGATAGCTTCTTTAGGAGAGAAAAAAAAATGAAATGCATTACAAAGTAGGAAGGGGAAAGCGTGTGATTTTATATCATAGTAATAACTGCAACCAACCAAAAATCACAATTATGGTAGTTATTTGTAACTACAAAGCTCTTTTCCATTTATTAAAAATCATAAAATAAATGTCATCCTATTCCAGCTGGACTACATTATGATACGGCTATTTTTCTAATGGCTATGATAACTTGTTTTGTTCCAGGCTATTTAATTGAACTAAATCTCTGAGTTTCTTTAATATTGTTTAATTCTTAATACGTAGTATATTTGTATATTGCATACATTGTATATTTTTAATTTAGATACATAAAGTGACATATTAATTTAATTAAACCACTGCAAAAATGCTTTGTATGAACTTAACATATAAATATTTAAAAATATTATAAAAATTAAATTCTTAAACATTTCATTTTAATAATGAATTTGGTATTTGAATTCCATTTGGTTAATTTCAGTAATAAAATAAAATTTTAGGAAGTCATCGAAGAGACAGTCATTAAATAGTACTTTTGTTATTACTGTTAATTAGTATTTATAAAAACTTCTTTCGATTTTCAAACATCGGGGTTTAATATATATGGGAATATAATATAATATGATATGTATTTTGTATTATATGTAGTTTGACATATATTTTGATATATTTATGAAAGATGTTTTTTAATTGTTGATAAAGGCTTTGTTAAATTATGAAGCTTTATACTATATACATCATACATATGTTGCCTGGCTGTATTTTGTGCATATATAAAACCAGGTTATATATATATATATATATATTGCCTGGTTGTATTTTGTACATATCTAATACCAGGTTTTATATATATATACAGTCAAATTTTAATCTAAACAAATAATTCTGTGTCAAAAGTTAAGAGACAGATTTTGCCATTGTCACAACGATTAATTGTAAAAATTTCGACATTTTTCGATAAATCTCTATTACAAAAAGGAAAATAAGTGTTTGAAATTATATTGAATAAAGACAATCTTTGCAGCTTTTTTCTAAATTTTAAAACCATGTGCAAAAACTTGTATAAAATAATTTAGCTAACCTTTTAAAAAGTCATTCGAGATGAAAGAAAGGATCAAAATCCAGAATAACTAACAAGTCTCTTTTACATTTCAGAACGTGATTTGGACACATTTATCGAAACAAAGCCATGTTTTTTCTACTCCCACTTATATGGTTTTCAGCTGACAAGTTTCATCTTGTAAAATCCATGACAATAGGTAAGAGAAAATGTTAAATCCAACGCATATAAACTGTTTGCCAGACTAAAAAAAAATTTTTTTCATGAAATATCACTCTTGTAATTTTTTTATAATATGCTTTTATCTTTTTATTCTGAATTTAATTCCTAATTCTGCTCAATTATTTATCTATATATATAAATATATTTGAGATTATTGCTATTCAAAAAACATCGACAATTAACCACAGATGAGTAAAATCAGTCATGGACGTTTTGGATGATTATACAACAAAATGTGAAAGCATAGACAAGAAATATTAGCGTTTGTCCCATTGGAAAATTTGACGTGAGAGTTCTTTCCTTATTTTCACACAAAATGGAAAAGAATAACTTCGAGTTAATGTCATTGCTCTATTAATCGCAAGGAAAAAGGATAATTAATTTTCCATCATAGTAATCTAGATCTGTATCAGAAGGTCAGTGAAAGTAGTTCTAGATAGTTTGGCACTTATAATAGTTTAATATATGTTTGTCATAGACTTTTTAGTCTTAACAGTAGAAATAAAATGAGATAGGAGGTAAATATTCAACTTTAAATAATTACTGTTACTTTTATCTCTTAAGCTTTACAAATTATTCACTTGAAGATAGTTATCTTATTTGATTAAGTTTTCAGAGAAATTTATTTTTTTTAAAAAATTTATTGATGATACAAGTGTGAAATTAAATTTCGTAAATTATCTTTTTAAAAAAATATTTACAAATATTGATGAAGTATTTAATTGAAATGTATGCATCATTCAACATTTTTACAGGCCTTCTTTCCTTTAAGGAATACAACAAATTTTTTTCTTGTTTTTCTCCTTCTCATAAAATATAGGTTTTAAATTAAAAAAAATTTTGTGACAGTCTAAGATTCGATCAGTACTTTTTCAAGGATCTAAAATTTATTAAAAATGTACGAGTTATTTTCAGATCGATGGGAGATTTTAAAAACTTAATAACAAGGATATGTTAATTGAATTGTGCATTGTTTATAAAGCAGGGATTTTAATAACTGCCAATAAAAAGGTTAAACTGATGAATGACAGTGATTTTGAATGTGTGCAATAGATGCTGGTGAATATTGCACTTGTATAAATTCAATTAACTAAACCAGTTAAAAGATAAAAGAAATTTCTGCATGGTTTCTATATAAATGACATTTTTTATGTACACTCATGTCCATAAATTAAGGATAATGAAGTTCAGGCAAAGAAAGAGACAGAAGCAAAAACAAATTTGACTTATTTGTAAAGTCTATTTTATTAAACAAAAGGTAAAAGAGCAAAACAGATGCTATATGTTTGACATAGTTAATAAAAATTGCGATTTTTACTCCCTGGAGCAAATTTCAAAAAAAAAAAATCTATTTACAAAAAACAGTATAACATGGTTAGTATGATGGTTAATATGGGTATGTCTCCGGACGATGCAATACCAGGCCTTACAACGCCTAGGCATGCTGAGTATCAAATTATCAATCTGATCTTGGGGGAATATTACACCACTCATCAAGCAATGCCCTCCGAAGTTCCGGTTGACAGGTGGGAGGGGTTGACGGGCTGCAATTCGTCGGCCAAGCATAACCCCACACATGCTCTATTGGATTCAAGTCTGGTGAGTATGCTGGCCAATCCATACGGGTGATATCCTCCAATTGAAGGCATTCGTCTACAATGTTTGCACTGTGAGGACGTGCGTTGTCATCCATAAACAGAAATTCAGCACCCATGGCGCCCGAAACAAACGTACATGTTGTTCAGAATGACATCCCGATAGATGTGGCCTGTCATCGTTACACTCTGAACATGCAGGTCAGTTCTGGAACCAAGAATAATTCCTCCACAAACAAGCCATCCTGCAACACCGTAACGGTATCGTTCAATGGTGTTCTTTATGTTAGTAACCGGATACCTGGCACTCTCCATCCCCATGACAGTCCGGCGAGAATC
>BPLR01006625.1:0-29930 GCA_021605095.1 Caerostris extrusa
ATAGTCAATCAGTGGCAAGAACTGCAGCCGTTAAATCCATTCAGCAAATCCAGTCAGCATATTCTCGATAAGGAAGTTTTGTGCGGATCATTAACTTGATTATTTTTTTCTTGATTATACGCTGACTTGACTATTAACTTGATTATACTATTCTAACTTGACTGACTTATAACTTGATTATACGCTGACTCTGACTATTAACTTGATTATACGCTGACTTGACTATTAACTTGATTATACGATTTATATTGAAAAAACCCAAAAACTATCATCAGACAGCTTGACTATCGATACGAGGCGGTTTTATATCCATTGTCACAATGGCCATCGAGTCTTACGTTCTGAAAAGTGACTAAAAGCATTTCAATCAGCGAATTCGAACTTCAGCCCTCCTACTGGTTAGCTGCACGTATTGGCCCTTCATCTACGAATCGGGAATGTATCCACTACCTTTTGTGCTGTACTACCCTACCTGTATCACCTCTACCTTTATTAAGTTGTATGTGTCAAAGAAATAGCATCTCATAATGTTTTGATTTTCATCCATCATTCACTGTAAATCTTTTGACAGAGAAAACGGCGTGCTGCAGTCCATGTCCATCGACGTCTCAAACGAAGAGGGGGCGAAAGCGTCCGGAGTCATGAAGAAATTCAAGCTTCTCTTACTTTGTGTCGTGATGCTCTTCTGCGTGGTGAGTTTTCGATTGCTTTATATTTAAGCTGGTTTCATGAAAATATAAATATAAAAGGAACAGTGTCACAAAATTTTCTAAATTATCAAAAAAAATAGGTGAATTTTAGTTACTTGTTTTATAAACTTATCTTAAATTAAAATTGATTGGTGGACTTGAAGTGCAAAAAAAAAAAAAAAAAAAAAAATAAATAACAGATAATGATAAAACAATGTCAATAAGCATTTAAGAATTATGCGTGATAAGTACATTATTTTGTATTTTAAAATATTTATAAATTCTATATTTCAGAAGATTTATTATATTCTATACATTAAAATATTTATTATATTCTATATATTAAAATATTTATTATATTCTGTGTACTAAAATATTTATTATATTCTGTATATTAAAATATTTATTATATTATGTGTATTAAAATATTTATTATATTCTGTATATTAAAATATTTATTATATTATGTGTATTAAAATATTTATAAATTCTATATTTCAGAATATTTTTATGTTCTATATTTTAAATTATTTATAAATTCCATAGTTTAAAATATTTACAAATTTTATATTTCAAATTATTTGTTATATTCTCTATTTTAAAATATATAATTTATTCCATATTTTAAAATATTTATTATATTCTATATTTTAAAATATTTATAAATTCTATATTTTAAAATATTTATAAATTCTATATTTCAAAATATTTATAAATTTAATAGTTTAAAATATTTATAAATTGTATATTTTAAATTATTTATAAATTCTATTTTTAAAATCAACCAGTGACAGTTCGTGACCACTGATTGTAGAGTAGAAACGAAAGCAAAAAAAAAAAAGTGTGGTCAAGATTTTTGGCTTCATACAACAGTGAAAATCGAATCAAATAACTCGTCGCATTAGTCTTTCAACATTGAAGGAAATGACGCAAATTTTTATTGGTTAAAATCCATAACAAAAGGCATAAATTTGGGATTATGAGGAAAACCACCTTTTTTTTTTCATTCGTATCATCATGAGATTCCAAATCAAGTTGTTACGTAGCTGCTAATGCTATTTTTAAAGTATAATATTGGTAGTTGGTTTTCATGAATAATGCCATGTTAATTTACTTCAAACATGCTTTAATAATGAAAATGATGCTATCTATTTATAACGGAAGCATCCAATTAAAAATAATGCATCGACCCATCATTTTATTCGTGCAAATGTCTCCTTAAATCATTTTCTTTTGTGTCGGTCCAACTTTAAGAATTTTTTCAACAAGCAAAAATTTTTTAAATTTTATACCATTTTGTGTATAAATTTATTTATATTTTAAAAATGTTGAATATATCTGATATATCCGTTAAGATATCATAATGTATCAAATTTTATGCACTTCAAAATTCTTCTTGGGACTCTTTTAATTTTCTACGTAAGAAGAACATTGTATAGTAGGAAGAATATAAGAAGGACATCTTTAACTTTCTCAAGATGAAATAGACAATTAAATATAATATAAATATTTTATTTTTATATTATCATTTGATTAACCTGTCTTGATTAATTTTGTGTTTACATCAGAATTATTTTTTTTTTACTTCATAGGTTTCCCTAAGTTTCATCAAAGTTTATGACAACAACTGGAATACAATTGCAATAACGAGGAAAAAGCCATTCTGTATCCTTCTGGAAAATGTTAATAGTTATTTTTATTTTCAGTGGGTAGCATTATCTAAATGGCATTATTTCTACAACAAGCTTTTTCGAAAAAGCGTTTTGCAAGCTAAAAGGGAATTTATATCTTTTAATGAATGGTGAACCTGAAAATAAGTTAGAAATAATTAAAGGACGATCTGCCATAGAAATGTCTTTTTTATTCAATTTGAATTTTATTGCAGATTGAATTTCCGATTGAATTACCTGTATTCACCTGCAGAGCACTCAATTCGACGCTTTGCTATATGCAATGAAGAACAATGTGCTTCCATGCACCATCGCATCGTCTCTGCTATAAGTTACAAAATTCAAACTGTAAAAAAAAAAAAAAATTGCATTTATATCTTTATTTATATTAATTTTAATTACGCTCTTTCATTTCCTTTCAAAAATTCAGTTCTGATAGTTTATAAATATATATTTTGTTTGTAGTTGGTAATTGCAACAAGAAACTATAGCTTAAATAAATTAACTATGAGATCTTTATATGCTTTTTATTCGATGTCTGTTTTTATTATTATATTCTTCTTCGTCTTCTGAGATTAAAAATGGTGTTGTCGTTTCTCAGAACTTCGCTTACTGGCATTCTAGTGCTTCCATTGCAAAAATCTGATTGTATTTCGGCAAAAAGATGACTGCAAAAATACATTATGATAGCAATATTTAATAACATCATATGTGGATCTATAAATGCCTTAGTTTATGCATACCCTCCATTTGCTGTCTATCCTTTCTCAAAGGAGAACAAAAATGAATTTTTTTTTTCTAATGGCAAGTTTACAGGACAACAGATATCATGAAAACTAAATATAAAGAACAAGATAGAAACAATTGACATCCGCTAATCCACCAACTTAAGTCTGTAATCCAATAACGCTTCCATAAAGGAACAGGAAGCATGGTGAAACATGTACATTTCTTCATGGTTAACACATAGGAGTCAGTGAAGGTGCTTGCGGAGGCAATCGTGACCACAGAAAAGCCATAACCTTGCCACCAATTTTTCTGTAGGCCATTCAAGAATATCATGAGTATGATCGTACCAGGCTTGTGACTGTTTCTAGCGGCAACATTGTCAAAGACCTTTAATTTTATAAGTTAAGTTTATTTTTTGTTCAGACGACTCTCAAATTGAAAAAATAAAATTAATGATAAAAATAATATATATAATATTGCAAACGAAATGCAACTTGATTATTCCATTTTTCCAAGAATTTTGAGTTTTGAAGAATATTCAACTTAACCAAAGATTCAGATATAAACGTCACTGGCGACATTCTGTTCGACAAGGAGACCATCCACTTACGCGCCAAAGGTCCTTTTTTACCAGGCAAGTACTACGACATCACTGGAGATTTTGTGACTTTCAGCGTTGAAAAAAATTTCCAAAATGGAACATATCAGGTGAGCATCATTTAATATTCTTTAAAATCGACCACAATAATTTAAAAAGTATTCATTTATCATAATCGGATTGCAAAACGTTTCCAGGAAATTAATTAAATGCATATAATGCTTTGTAACTTAAAGTATTTTTATAGTTTAATAAATATTGAATTATAAAATGGGGTATCTAAAAATAATGTTTTTAATGTATACACTTTAAATACATTGATAGATATTCTATTCATCTCAGTTGTGTACTCGAATCCCAGCTGGATAACATCAGATGCAAATTCTGTTGTCGAAACTGAACTACATTCATGTAATTAGCAAAATTCATCGAAACTTTTTTTTTTAT
This sequence comes from Caerostris extrusa, assembly GCA_021605095.1. NCBI lineage: Eukaryota > Metazoa > Arthropoda > Arachnida > Araneae > Araneidae > Caerostris > Caerostris extrusa. The sequence goes on from BPLR01006625.1 coordinate 4,134, forward strand.
TTCGTTCATATATTCATTTTCGTAATCAGTGACAAAGATACTACTGTGTCCAAAAAGTAAGACCAATTTTCAATTTAAAATTCCCGGGACTTACGGATTTCAATTTTTTTTTCTTTTTAGGTTGCTGGACTGTCCTTGTGTGTGAAATTGTGTCATCTGTGTGAAATTTGACGTCAAAATATTCATTAGTGTTTGAGTTACGCTTGGCTTTGTGAGACACTAAAACTGATTCCGGCGATTTTTGAAATGTCTGAATGAATTGAGCAAAGAACTTGCATTAAATTCTGTTTGCGGAAACGCATAGAATGTTGCAGAAGGCATACGGTGAGCATTACTATATCGGAAAGAAATCTTTAGAAGTAGTATAACAGTTCAAAGAAGGCAGAAAATGCATTGAAGACGAAGAGCCCTCAGGTCGACCATCCACCTCAACAGACGAAGCCCACGTCCAAGAAATTAAAGATTTGGTGTTTACAAACCGTCGATTTAACAATTAGAGACGACCTTGCTGATGATGTTGGAATTTCAAAAGGATCGGTCAATTCCATTTTGGGTCTCAAACGCGGCAAATCTCGATTGGTACCGAAAACACTTAATGCTCAGCTCACACTGCATTGATTTTTCGTGACATTTTCGTCAAAATTGAAACCCATATCGTTCCATAACCACAGTATTCACACCGTGCGACTTCTGGCTAGTCCGTAAACTCAAAAGACCACTCCGGGGACATCGTTTTGAATCGAGTGAAGAGATTCAATGTGAATCGCCACGCGCTTTGGAAGCCAAAAAAGTTGAAATAAGTGCATTGTGTCGGTAGGGAATTACTTTGAAGACGATAAAATAAATTTGGAAGAATAAAAATAAAGAGTTTTTTGAGAAAGAAAATAATTGGTTTTTACTTTTGGGGCACATTAGTACGTACAAGAATTGTATTTTTCATTATAGGTAGCTTTCATTTCAATTTTCACCAAATTTTATTACAAGTAAATTCCTATTCAAAAACATTTTCATAAAGTTATGAAACCTATTGGTTTAGAATAATGCATAAAAATTTACTAGATGTTAATTCTTATTTAAAAATTCAATAAAGTTATAAAACCTATTGTTTTGTAGCAATCTGAAAAAACTTACTATATTCCTAGTTAAAAACATTTTAACAAAATTATAAAACTATTCTTTTGGAATAATTTATAAAAATCTATTTTCAGCGACCTAAAAATTTATCTTTCAATACTGAAGCTTAACAATAATAAACAAGAGAAGAAGAAAATTTGAAAATAATAATAAATAAATACGTCATTAATATATTACGGAAAATGCATTATAAAAATTGCATACAAGATATATGTGTAATACACAAGGTAGATTATATTTATTATCTTTCCATAATTGTTTTGTAAATGGTTTAATTTTAGATCGGGGCAAATTGATAAAACATCCCTTATAATACAGCACGGACAGTAGCAATCACCTAGATTGAACCAAATAAATTTTTGACAAATATTTTGTTGATTATTTATTCATTTGAAATTTTGTGGGCCTGATGACAGAGTGACTAACACTCTTATGCTCTATGTCACAGGTTTCGGGTTCTAGTCCCGGCGATACCATGGTTGTTTGTAGAGGTTCTGTCGGTCCCGGTTTAATAAGATTGTTGGAAGTAGGGCTGACAACCCTACCTGGTAAAAAGAACCGCGTCTCATGTTTCCGAATCTGCCAGTAGACAGATGGCCTTGACCTACCAAGGACAATTGCGCCATTGAAAAACAAAAAAGGAAATTTTGTAAATAAATCAGATTTCTATTTATTTAACTCAAAAACATGAAAGAAATCCTTGAATAACTAAGGATTTATTACAACAAAAAAAAGAAAGAAAGAAATCGATCGCTAACATGAGGAACGTCAGCCAAAGTTCTGAAGGAAAAAATTAGAACCTTCACTAACATAGAAAATTAAAATTTGCTAGAAGTCTATAAAAACGTTCTTGATAAAATAAACGATTTTATTACAACGATATCGAATTAGAATCGTGATTGTCGTAACGTGTTAGACATATTAATGAAGTTCCTGGACCTTACCTAATAACTGTAACTGTACTTTAATCATCCGAAGTATTTCCGTAACTGGTTTTATTCATTCAGTCGATATGATTAATACACGATTAGGGAAGGGCAGTAAGTTATTAAGTGTGATTACTCCTATCTGATTGCGTTTGGAATCTTATATCGCTGAAATATTGGGAGAAATATTTCCGAAGCAACAAAATATTCATTTGATTTTTAAATACGGTTTTATTTATGTATTCATTTATTAATTTTTTTTATTACCTTTTTTTTTTGGCTGTTTGGCGACTTTTTTGTAAATTAAAAAAAAAAATAGCAATGATAATGGTTATTTTTTGTAATGAAAGAGATCTCTGAATGGATAAATTGACAACGAATAGAGTAATTATATTTATTCTTATACCTGGGAAGGTATTGCTTTGGAATACCATAGGACTCACCCACAAATTTTCTAGGGCTACACCCTTGAAAACACCCTTTGAGAACCCGTGTACTAGAGAGATTCTATGCATATACTTGCTAATTTTGCTTCCTACACAGCGTTTTTTATTTTTAACTTCATTCCATGTCTTTGTCATACTCTAGTGTCACATTTAATATGCTATGGGGAGGACACGACTTGGTAAATTCAGGATGGGACTCGGTTACACTTAAAAGGTGTCCACCCCTACAAATACTAAAGTGCACTGAACAGCCAATTCTGAGAAGAAAGTCTGTTATATTATTGCTATTTAAATTAAATTTTATTTAAAAGCATTCGCATCCAAAATGTTTCGTTCTTCGAGGAGAGACTATTTAAAATTTTGTTTGCAATAAAATTCAATTTGAATATTTCATTTTCCTTGCAGAAAATTTCGAAGGACTGGAGTCTTCTCCTGTCCACCAATACGCGGGATTTCGAAATTGACACCACGATTCAAGAACACGACTTCAGTTTAGAGTCATACGAAATGTCGGAAAGGTAAGGGTCCTATTCAGATGTATTTTGCAAAAATAATGAAATACGGAATGTAATATTCATTGCTTTTAACAATGATAATCAAATTAATTGTTGACAAAGAAAATAAAATACCATGCATTACATAGTACGGCATTACTTTTGAAGATTTTAGCTAAATGTTTTATTAACATTATTATGTTAACAATTTTTTTTTGGTTACTAATGTTGAATTACTATCTATTCTTAAGTTTTTACATAGTATAATAATGCATATTAAATATTACATAGATTTTACGTAGTATAGTACATAGTACATGATACATATTACTATAATAGTACATAGTAATAAATTACATAATATGACATTACTTTTCAATCACTTTAGCTAAGTGTTTGATATTTTTTTAAATGCAAATTAATAATTGTTTTGAGAAAGTCAAATGATATATGTTAGACTAGTCACAGTGGTAAATCGATTGAATGCCCGACTCGTGGCAACGCGCCTCTGGTGAGCATTAGGTTCCCTTGTTAACATATCATATAACATACGTTTCTTTTGATTGGCATGCCTACATTGCTGATGAAATTGGTTAAATTAATGAACGCTTAATCTTATAAACATAATGCTTGTCATCAACACCAAGGTTACTTACGTTAATGATGCTTTTCTTTTGCCCAGCAAAGCGTACCGACTTACTGTAGCCACCAACAAGAAACGAGATTTCGTATCTATGTCTGTCGATGTTTCAGTTCGTCCAAAGCTGGCTGTGGGCCATATTATACTGGCCCTCTGTATCCTCATCGGACTGTATACGATGATTATTTTCGAGGTAAGCACTATATTATTATTATTTTTTGCTGATATTGCGACATTTTTGTTTCTAACTATCGGTTCACAAAACCGCAAAATTTGTTTATCATTTTAGAAAGATACTCAAAGTTTGCAATAAAGACTTTTAGAGATTAGATATGAGAATTCACACCATGTTTTCGAACAGGATTTTTCTTGCTTATTTCCTATGTAAATACTTGAATTTTCAATCCTATTCTCTGCCACGCTACAAATATACTCAGTGTACTAAATCAATAGACCAATTAATAGCATTCTACATTTTCAAATTATAATTTTGTGATCACAATGGATGAGACGCAGAAAGCTGCAGATATACATAGTGGACTAAATCACCATCCCACCATTAGTAGCATTATACATTTTTAAATTATTAGTTTGCGAACGCAACGGTTGAAACAGAGAATTTTAAAAATATTAATGTACACGCACAATATGCAATTCAATTTGCATTTTATTGGATAAATTGAGATAAAGCAATTTATGCGAGCATAAATCTTCCTCAGCCTCCTTCCAAAGACCTCCTCAACTCAACTTAATGTTCATGTTGACATTAATGTATTTCTGACTTTGTTATACAAAGTATAAAATGGCTGTGTTATTCTCTAATTGTTATAATTATACAAGAAAAGATATAAAAACTTAGATTTCAAAGAATATTTTATGAAAAATTTATTAAGAAAGGTAAAAAAAAAAATAAGAGTAGCTCCTTGTTATATTACACATGCAGTTATTAAGCAGGAGAAATTGTCAAAAAAAAAAAATGTCATATTACTCAGTAATATTCGGGCTTATTTCCCAATATACGAGATTTACAGAATATATTACTATAAAAAAATTCTATGGGCTTCTCAATCCATAGAATGTTAATCCCCCCTCATTTTCTTATAAAAAAGAATGCGAAATAAAGTATTTTTACATGAGAATAACATCATGAAAATATTTAGAATCATATTAAACCCGCACAAAAAAATACAAATATAAATAGAGGCTTAATATATGCATAGATATAGATAGATATGTAGTATTTATTTTTGTGCTAATCAGTAGGCGGCGACACGCGACTGTTATGTATCGATGACAGACACTTTTCACCATGTGGGAGTAATGAACTCCCTGAACTTTGACCTCAGGAGAAGGGGACAGATCCCCGAGAGCAAACGCCGATGACGAGCGGAGCTGCTTGATGTAGCGGGAAAATGAAGATGATGGAGAATAATTTCGTAACGAATTAATAATCAATATTAACGGTAATAGTGTAGGTAATAGTGTGCAATTAAAAATGGCTGTTGACCTTAAAAGAAATACCCTGTTTTTTCATTTTGTTTTCTAATTAAACGCCAGACACCACCATAGCCACACCCTATATGAATATATAGATATATTGTTCACTTACAATTGAATGGCTGTTTTCTTAAACTATACTTTGATTGATTCTTGTTTTAAAATTTTTATAACATAATTTCCAATTTGTTTTTCTTATAATATGGGTTTTTTATTCCATATACAGTTAAGTCTGTTTTTGTACGTGGTATTCCACGTACAAACGGTTTGCAAAAAAAAAACAAAAACTTAAAAGTTTATAAGTAACTATAAAATATATTGTCTGCAAAACATTTAAAAAATTTGTTTTAGTGCTGTACATTAGATCGCATTAAAAGAAGTCTCACATAAAAATTTGCAAATCGAAGCCTCAGATGTGTCACTACCTCACACCTATTAACATTCATAATAATTGGATGATATAACGTCAGATTGGACCATTTATAGGAATTTTTTAATTTGGATGTTATTTGGATAGTCAGCTTTTCTTTTTTTTTTTTTTTTTTTTTTTTGCAATTTTTAAATAGTTTTTTACTCATAATATGCAATTTATGCCATTTTTTATGTACCTCAGAAAAGAAATCGCACAAAAGACCGCATAAAAACAGGTTTGACTATGCTTTCATTGTATAATTCCTTATACACAGGTTGAGCGAGCTATAAATTTCGGACATTTGAGGGTTCTGAAGTGTGTTCTTTTGTTTTAAACAAGAAAAAAAAAAATTACTGAAATTTAAAAAAAAAATAAATTTAAATCTTCTTCTAAATAAAAGGAATATTTTGTTTGAATAAAACTAATTTAAACATTTTTATTTAATATTGAAAAAGAAAAGACTGAATAACTTCTTAAAGTATTCATTGAAAGTTTTACTTTATTTCATTTTGTTTTCCTTGCAGCTCGTGCATCAGACTCTGGCAGCCATGATAGGAGCCACCGTGGCCATTGCTTGTCTGGCTCTACTCGGAGAGGTATGATTCACAGCGGCATTCTGGTATTTTATAAAGTTACCTTCAGGAAACATGTTTTCCAAGCATTCCATTTTTTTCAGCCTATTGCAAAGTCTTTGTTTCTTACACACATACAAATGCCCTCTTTGTCGTGTCAAAAGTGTCACTTTAGATAACTTGTGAAATTAACAACTTATAATATTAACTCATTTTGATAATGCCAATGCAATGTTAATAAGAGTTTGCTTCTTATCTTAACTGACGAAAAAGAAGAAAATTAATTTGTTTAATGTAGACCTCACAGAGACGTTTCATGATTTAGACGCTGTTTATTATAGATGCGATCAGGCGAGAGTAGAAGAGGTAATCAGTTATTAAAGTAGGTCAGAAATGTTCTCTGTGTAACTTTTGTATTCATACATTTAATAAGATTATCAATCGATTTAAAACTATTTATATAAATTTATATATGTTTTTATAGTTTATATTGATCTAATTTACGAAAATATTAAAACAAATCAATAAAATATTTTCTTTTAACGGTAGAGAAATGAATCTCTTCCATAAGTAGCATAACAAAAAAAAACATGAAACAGTTTACTAAATGTGATAATGGTTGTTTCTTTTTATTCACAGCGTCCGTCCTCCGTGGAGATCTTAACGTGGATGGATGTGGAGACGATGCAGTTGCTCTTTGGCATGATGGTCCTGGTATCCATACTCAGCGAAACGGGTTTCTTCGACTACGTCGCTGTATTGGTGAGTATTTTTTTTTCATTTAGGCTATCAATAAACTATCAACGTACAGAGAGAGAGAGAATTCACATTATTCGTAAATTTTTCTCCACTACATCCAATTGCTTAGCACCCTAATTTACTATTTTTACAACCTAATTTACCCACTATTTTTACACCACCCTAAAAAACACACACATGCTATTTTTTGGTAATGTAGATATCCTCGCAAAAACAAGCTTTATACATGGTGACTCAATTTTTCTTCCGCATACTTTTTTAAAACTTTAATTAATTGCATTTTAGAGGAATTGGTCATGAGATTGGAATCATACCAACAAAAAAAAAAAAAAAAAAAAAAAAAAAAAACCACAGAATTCTATCTAGAGAAAGAATTATATTTCAAGTGATCAATCAATCACTCAGAAGATGATTTCTGTTCCTGTGTTCCAGAAACTAGAGAATCATTTCACTATGCAACTAACTGCCCTCTTACAGAATCATGACATCTTAAAAACACTTCTCAGTTTTTTTACATTCATTGGCACAGAAATATTGAACAGATTTTGGCCATTTTATGGCCAAGACTATTTTATATTCCATGCTATACTTTTTTTCACTGTTTTATCCCCATTATGTATTCCTTCTGCATTATATACTTCTCCTTTCATTTATGCTTAGGTTACTTACATATTATTTAATATATTAGTTTCATAATTATTGTTTAGTTAGTTAACACAGAGTACTATTTTTCTGTATTATAACTCATTGTACTCAAGCATTTCTGTATTTGTTTGTTTCTTTGTTTTATTATTATTTTTCTACCCTCACCTAACTGCTTAAGGAACTACATATCCCTGGGTACAGGGGGTGAGATATATCCAAGTAAGTAAAAGAGGGCCTCACCCATACAAGCAGCTGGGGTCCATGATAGCACGAATGTGTTTATTCCAAACTTAATGCATTTGATGATAACATTGACCTGCAATTTAAAGGAGAGGCATGGGACAGCCTGTTTGTACAACTCTACTTTGAAAAATACGTCCATTTCGTATGTAGTTTGGTAGCGCCATCTATCAATAAAATTTATAAATATTCCAAACGAATACTTATTAGAGAAATCTAAATATAATTCCACTAATTCACTAAATTAAATAAAGTGCTTTGAAAATAAAACAGGAGCAATAGTTCTTTTTAATCTTTTACAAAAATTGTATATGTCAATTTCCGACATGTTTAGATAATTGTGATGCTATAGAGAAATAGTTACTTTACGTAGGGTCTAGTACTTTCAGTCACTATGGTGGTTACCACATTCAGTTAAGACTTCAGCCTCACAGTTTCGAATCCTAGGCAAGGCATATATATATATATATATATTGGTTCTATGATATTTTTTCAAGGTTTTGGAGGAAATCTATACTATGCTTTATTTTAGTATTAAAAATACTAAAGCATTAAGAGATTTAATTAAACAATAAAGAGATTTTTTTTAATTGTCAAGCTTAACATGGACAATTTAAGTAGACAATTATTTTTAGATATTGCAAGAGATTTGTTGTAAGCTTTTTCAATATTCTTCTTTACAATAACTACAAATTAAATGTAGCCTTTCCCACTGACAGTCTTAAAATCTGTTTCTTTTTTTAAAAAAATCTTATAAAGAAGTAAATCAATTTTTATTTTTTACTTTTAATTTAGAAATTGAAGTGAATTATGTTACATTGAAGTGCACAGTGTCATTGTTTACAAAAAAAAAAAAAAAAAAAAAAAAAAAAAATTGGCATGTCTGATCTGTGAGAATTCTGCCTTAGTAAAATTGCCATTACCAAAAGTTTGAAATTTTGCTTTGCAGTTAATTAATTAGTTACCTCCTCAGTAATTAAAAAGACATACTGAGATGGAGCATAGATGATTTCAATGATCCTCTCCCATTTTTTTCAATTAAAGACAACTTCAGTTCAATAACCTTTATACAATTGTACAGTTGTAACAACTCAAAATTCACAGTTTAGGACTTGTACTAGTTTTGTAACCCATGAATGACATGTGTTATTCTTGCATATTGAATAAGTTCATCTTATCAGCATACAGTGTGATATAATTTATATCTTTCCACTTCCATGTCTTTAAAAGGCATTCATTTTTTATTTCAGACTTACAAATTAGCACGAGGCAAAGTATGGCCGTTGATCACTAGTCTGTGCTTGGTGACAGCAATCTTGTCAGCTTTCCTGGACAATGTGACCACAATTCTTCTAATGTCAACCGTTGCTATAAGGTGAATGTTTATTGTGTTCTATCTTTTAAGAAGTGCTGACGATTTGTCTGAAATTTCTCTCTTTATCTGAAGAAATAAATATTTCTTGTTGAAAATCTAGAAATTTTCAAACAATATCTCATATCTTTATAACAAAAATGCAAAAATTCCTGTTTTAATAGTAAATACGTTATGCTTATTTAATTAAGTTTTTTGTTTATAAGCTATATAAAAATCCTTTTATACAGCTTAAAAGGATCCTTTCCTTACCTTTTATTCCTAATCCTTTTATATAGCTTAAAAGGATCCTTTCCTTATCTTTTATTCCTAATCCTTTTATATAGCTTTTATATCCTTTTATATGTAAATAATATTTATCTCTAAAAAATTATTTATATTATCTAATGAGTAAGTATTATATATTATGTTAAACAACTGAGGTTTTACAAGTTTTATATAAAACAGATAAAATTAAGTCAGTGATTTTCAACCAAAGGGCGTGATAAAACTACATGGGGGCCGTGCATATCCTAAAGAAAATATTGTAAAAAAATTATTAATTTATTCAAGGATTAAAAAAGAACAATATACAATCTGACGTAACAAAAAAAAAAAAACTCATCAACTCTGAAATAATACATTTAGAAATAGAACTATATCGCACAGCACAATATATTTAATAATCTAATCAATACAAAATTAAAAAACTAGTTTATTAATTATTAGTGGTTCCATTGGGCATGTCTTGTAGATCAAAGGTTTTCGAAGGAAGGTTTAAAATTAGAAATGGACACTCTGAGCTCTTTTCCATGTTTAAATGAGATCATATTTTTTTCCAGTCACCACAGAAATTCATCTCTGATTTCAAAGGTAGGATATTTAAAATAGTAGTAGTAGACGAAGCATTCTTACCGATTCCTTGAATAAGGTGAATGTGTTTCTTTGACACTATCATGTTATTTCCATTCATTAACTTTCTAATTGCTTTTCTTTCGTTTGCATTTTTTCAGGCTATACATATACGGCTTTATACATACGGGCTTTGAACCCATAACTTCTTTAATGCCCATTTTTATTAATATTTTACACTCTCCCTATATGTTTAATGTAAAGCCGTCTCTATATTCATTTAATAAATCAACAAAGATTTATTATTGCTATTCAGTTAAGTTTTCATTAACTTTTATTTGTTCTGAGATTATAGGATTTCGCTCTACTTTAGCTGCCCTAACATTTAATAATTTCATGGAATGACTACCACTAAGCAAATTAAAATCACTTAAATTTGCTTCCGAGTTGACCTACTCCACTAATTCTAATTTCCAATGTTCTGATTTTCTTTTAGATTTATTTCCTTACATCCACATTAATAATCGATATAAAAAGATTTATCTTCCTTCATTTCTAATAAATAATTAAAATTTCTTTCATTTCCTGCATCATAATTAATATATTTTTTATTTGTTCAGTTTCTGCCTTTACAAAATTTATACCGTTATTTATTGTTTTCGTAGTTTGCTCCATTTGCAATTTACTACATGGCTTTTCTTCGATGCAGTTTAATCCAATAAATGAATAATCTTTTGCATAACCGATATGTAACGCCGATCCTAGCATACGCAATATATGGCAAAATATAAAAAGGTGTGTCCGACTAATAAATCAACTATGGCGTGCTCATGATTGAATATAACCCTATAATACACCCACTGCTCTTAACTGTATCCCTTTTTTGTGTTATTGTCAATACCTTTGCTGATTGCTTTTGTCGTTCTTAAATGTAATGGGCTGCTTGTCGACTAATGATCGAGAGGTCAGAGACGGGCATAAAATAAAAAAGAAACCTAATAAATCAACTGTTGAGCCAAATTTGGAACAATTAAGATGGGAATCTTTTTCATTATTTCACTTATTTGAAAATTCACAACTGCCGCCCCCAGACTTTGCAAAGCTGGACACTTTTGATTCCCAAAGGTAAGAAGATTTTTACAACGTGTCAGATTAATTTCTAAACTTATTGCAAGCGATTCTTTCAATCAACAAGAAGAAACACTAGTATCCAGCAAGCAGCTGGCAAAGCTATTATTATTTGCAGCATTTCTCAAATACTTGCCAAAGGTTACGGACGATTCAAGGTCGCACATGCCTAAGCTAATTTCTTTTTTTATTCTTCTAGCAATATTTTTTATAGCCTTTTAAATCACATAAAGTACAAGGACTTGGACAATCTTTTGAAATGTGACCAAAATAATATATGAAAAACATTTGGGTTCACCCTTTTCATTGCGGATAGATGAATAAAATACATTACAGTTACAGTACATTTAGCAGAATTTTATTTTTCATCAAATTTATGACTTGTCGTTTCATTTCAGTTTTCTAATTTATTAGACTCTAATCCACTTTTATGATAATTCGATGAATAATTTTTTGAATCATCGCAATGATTTCCAAGATTTATTATTCTTCATTATTTATTTTCATTCTGAATCGAACGTTTTGGTATTCGTGTAATACCTTTGCAAACTATTTCGCATTTACATGTTTAAGCCATGTATCAACAAAATATTCCTGCATAATTATGATTGATAAATTTCTGGCAAAACTTTTTTGAGCTTAAATTAAGTCCCTTTAACAATAAATATGCAACAAATATATATTTATTCATTTTTCTTCATATTCTCTAGCTATGTACTATGGCCGAGTGACTAGCGCTCTGGCGCTCGGTGCCCCAGGTTTCGAGTTCGATTCCCGACGGTTTAGTTTCTGGCTCTACTGTTATCTTGTGCACACGAGGGTTAAACAGACAGGGACCTACAGTTTAAAGTGGATTCCGAACCACTAACAAACATCCACGCCACCGAGAGGATTCGAACCCGCAGCCTGTGATACCAATGACCACTAGGTCATTAGGCCGTAGTCGTGGAGGTGCCACGGATGTTTGTAGTGGCTTAGAATCCACTTAAAACCGTAGGACCCAGTCTCATTTGACTCTAGAACGTTGTGGGTGTAGTGTTACACGCGTCCATAGTATATCTTCAAGCTACACGTACTCTCTGCGTAGTGCTAAAAAGGAGTAACAGTAAAAGTGCAAAAAGTTGTGCAGTTTATCGAGTATCGGGGGAAAAATCCCTGCACCTCCTATTAAATTTTAAAATTAAGCTGCATAATTAGAAAAATACCAAAAATTAAAAAATACAAAAGAATTAAGGTTAAAAAAGCAACATTGCTCTTAGTAATTAAGTGTTGTTAATAAATAAAACAAAACTAGGTAGAAAGGAGTAACAGTAAAAGGAGTTCGTCGGTGCAGCCCACACGACATGCCTTCTTAAAGGCTAGTTTATATTGGACTGCTTACAGGAAAATGGTCAATACGACCCAGTCCTCGACGTAATTAAAAAAAAAATCTCTAGCTATTAATTGAGTAATTTCAAACTGTTACAGTCCTACAAATGACACGCAAAATGGTTTTCCTTCATCTTGACTTGTTTTGCCTGAGATTCAAATAAAATTAAAAATGAAGATATCTCCTTCTTTCGCGTTAATTCTCCGTATGATATTTCTTAAAACAGCATACGTATTTGTTTACTTCCGGAACGTTAATATCACATTCGTCATTTGGAACATAAATTCATTTCCGTTTTGAAGCTTTAATTTCTACAATTCAAAAGCTCTTTGCTTCCCCTTTCCTCAATTTCAATATGTCTGTGCTTTTCATTTTCCTTTTCAAGCTGGTTTTCGCTTTATGATGTCGTACAACTGACACGCTTACATCAAAACAACCCTACAGAAAAATATTTTCCATTACAAAATAATTTTTTTCTGATATCTTTTATTTTTGCCATAGAATGATGTTTGCAGTCATGCAAGCCATCTATCTCAGAGTAAATTTTAACAAGATGAAATTTCAAACAATGTACCATCTCAGGAATACTTTAAATATAGCCAGTCATAGTGCATTTCTTATAATCATTATCATGTAAATCTTTGTTTAAAATTCGTGGTACATAAAATCATGAAGGTATTAATTAAAAAATGTGTATTTTTCCAGCCATCGATCAAAAGGAAACAATGAAGAATAGCTAATGAAGTACAAAAATAAATATTGGAGCTGTGGTGTCTAGGGTTAATTTGAAAACAAATTAAGAAACCGAGTGTTTATTTTCTTTCAAACCTTTTCTGACCAAACCTTTTCATTAACCATTCTCTCCCTGCATCAAGCAGCTACCCGCTCTCTTCAACCGTCAACCTTGCTCTCATCTACGGGGACTGACCCTTCCCTGAGGTCAAAATTCAGAGTTCATTATTCCCCACATGGAGAAAACTCTCCATCGTCGACACATAACCATCATGTGTAGCCGCCTGCTGATTAGCACACAAACAAATACTACATAAATAAGCAACACTTTCGTTTTAATGAAAGAAACTCTTCTTGCAGGTTGTGCGAGACCATGAACATCGACCCGAAGCACATGCTGATCGCCATGGTGATCTTCTCCAACATCGGCGGAGCCATGACGCCCATCGGAGATCCACCGAACATCATCATCATCTCCAACAGGAAGATACAAAGCGCCGTAAGCACATTTTTTTTTTTTAATCAAAATCCAAGATTAGGCTACTAAAATCCCCAAGCAAACAAAAAATCCAAGATAGAAAAGTAGTATTCTAAAGTTATTACAGTTAATAATTACTTAAATAGAAGCTGCCTTTTTCCCTCCATTCATGAATAGATTACTCATGGGGTGTCTGTCCCACAATGAAGATATCTCATGAGTAAATGAGGACATTAAGGATTTGACACAACAACAGTAGTTATTTATATTTAAGAAATATTGTGTTCTTCTTGTTTTAGAACCTCAAAATTTCTTCGATGCCTTATAGAATCTGCTGTTATTTTACTAAATAATAATAATAATAATAATAATAATAATAAAAACGCGAATCTTTTACCAATGAAGTTTATTGCAGTTGTTGAAAGATAACAACACATAATAAAAATATCTGTACACAGCATAATATAATAATTGATGTACACAGATATTATTTCTCTCTTTTGAGTCTCGCGAAAAATATGTTAGGAAGAAGTGAGCAAAACCTAGTTACGTCACTGTTCCTATGTGTGAAAAATAGTTCAGACGCTCCAACCCAACAGAATCATTATGGATTTACTTACATTTTTAGAGTCACTTACGCCGTCTAGATTATTTATAACACATAATGCAGTATTCTAAAATTATTAAATTACATAGTTACTTATATTTACAAAATATTAGGTTCTTGTTTTAGCAACCTTAACATTTCTTAGATGCTTCATATAATCTGTTGTTACTTCATAGAATCTGTCGTTACTAAATAATTAGAAACAGTGGATATTTTACCAATGAAATTTATTATTAAACAGTTGTTGAAAGAGAATAATACTCTTACAGCTCTCTGTTGTGTTTCGCGATAGAATATATTGAGAAGTGAGCAAGACCCATTTACGTTATTATACTGGAGAGAAGTGACCTAAACCTGTTTACGTTATTATGCTGGAGAGAAGTGATCAAGACCTATTTACGTTATTATGCTGGAGAGAAGTGAGCAAGGCCTATTTACATTATTATGCTGGAGAGAAGTGAGCAAGGCCTATTTATGTTATTATGCTGGAGAGAAGTGAGCAAGACCTATTTACGTTATTATGCTGGAGAGAAGTGAGCTAAACCTATTTACGCTATTATGCCTATGTGCGAAAAATAATTCGTTCTCTTCAATCCAACCGAATCATTATGGGTTAGCACTTGCATTTTTTAGAGCCACTTACACTATCTGGATTATTTATAACACTGTGCTCCCACTACATTATCTTATAACACTTACAATATCAAGAGTCCTTATCGTTTTTGCATGTTTTGGTTTTTATCTCGCATTTTCCTTATCGAATATAGCCAATCTTTAAATTCTGTTTCAGTAAACCAATCCACTTAACAAATAATTCACGTTTTTTATACACATATTTTTGTACACTCATCTTTAATCAGATGTATTCATCAATTATCAGTAGTGTAAAATGCATTAGCACGTTTTAAGATACCATCTGTAAACGAAAGAAGGTGAAGAAGAAGACTGAGTAGATAGCATCATGTTTGCTAGATTAATACTCGCATTTAAAGCAAAACGCAAACTTATAACATTATAAAAACTTAACATAAAAGGGCGGCTGAAAAGTTCGTAGGATGACACATAGATGGCGCTACTAGTACTTAATCCATGTGATTTTTTGTTAGCCCTAACCTTCAAAAAAACACGTGCATAAATTTGACAGCTGTTGCACTATTAGTATTTGAGTTATAGCTTTTTTAGTGAAGTTATAGCATTTTTAGTGTTCATCACGTGCAGTCCACTCGGATGACTGTCGATTGGACTCCGGTGTGAAATGATGGAGCCATGTTTAATCCATTGTAACATATCGACTCAAAAATTCGGGTTTATTACGATTGAACAGCTCCAAAACTGCCTAGAATCATCAATTCGTTGTTGTTTGGGTCTATTGTGAGCTCGCGCGGCACCCACTTTGAACAGAGTTTTCGCATATGCAAATTTTCCTTCACGATATGTCCAACGCGTTCCTTTGATATCTTTGGGGTCTCAGCTATCTCAACTTTACTTCACTTTATGGTTATCAGAAATTATTTTGTGGACTTTTTTTGATGTTTTCGTTGGCAACAGCCTCTTTGGGGCGTCCACTGCATGCATCGTCCTCGGTACTGATTTCGCCTCGTTTAAATTTAGCAAACCACTTCTCTACGGTTGATTTTCCTGGTGCAAAATCCGAATAATGTTTATCAAGCCAAGCCTTGGCTTCAATAGTATATATATATATATATATATATATATATATATATATATATATATATATATATTTGCCAAAAAAGCAATGCTTTATTAACACATCAAATTCCTTTTCATCCATTTTTTCAAACTAACAAAAGTTGCTTCACTAAAAATGCTATAACGCACATACTAATAGTGTAACAGTTGTCAAATTTATACACGTGTCTTTTGAAGGTTAAGGTTAACTAATGAATTTAATACTAGTAGCGCCATCTATGTGTCAGCCTATGAACATTTCAACCCACCTGTTACCTATCATTATATTGCCGATTGAAGCAGAGAATAAATGCTGATGTGCAGCTCTTTCAGCGCGGACGCGTCACTGGCTACTGAAACCTAATTCAACACCACGTGCTGAGTATAAAAGTAATTCACGTTTTTTAAGCATAAGAAAACTGTAAGAAAAACTTCATTTCATTTGTAAATTAGTCCGCTTTGTTTTTCATCAGAAAAGGAATTTCTCTTACGTTAAGCCTTTGCTCTTGCAGATATTTCAAATCTGCTTATCTGTAATATTGTGGATATGCTTGTTTTGAAAAAATATAACATGATTAAGGAATGGTTAAAATTCCCAAGTATTTTACATTTGGTATTATTAAGTCTAATAAGAATTTATCTTATTTATATTTTGTTTTTGGAGAAAATAATAAACTTTTATTGAAAAACTTCGTGCTTGTTTCATTATGGGACAATACTGGATCCAGAGTAACAAATAAAAGGCTAAAGTTGACCGTGCAGTTAAATATACTTTAATGCTGGTAAGTTATCTATGTCTATCAAAAAATATTTAATAGATACTGCATTATCTATAAACTGTATGAAGAAACGTATATTTGAACTTCAAACTTCATTTTGAAAGAGGAGTAGAGTCCAAAGACAATTTTTAAGCGATTTCGATGTTAGCCACCATGAACTATAGTCGCAAAGGGTGCCAATGAATAAATGCAAATAAGTAAATTAAATAATAATAGAAATAAAAATAAAAATATACCAATGATACCAAAGATACCAAATTATACCCTCAAGCACTACAAGCAAAAGTCGTTGTAGGCCATCCAGAAAATCAATCGAAAATGGTAAAACATCTTTTCCGCTTTCCTGCTATAATAACACACCGTGGGTTTTCAAAAGTTTTTTTAAAAAGTTTTAATTTATGTCATGTATAATAGCTAAGGAAAAACTCATCAATCAAAGCTTAATCAGTGGTTTAAATGTTTTTAACATATGAAACGATTATGTAAGAAGTGACCTTGATGTTAAACACAGCAAATTCATGTTCATTTTTAGGGCATTGGCTTCATCGACTTCACCATGCACATGGCTCCCGCTGTTGTACTGTGTCTTCTGGCAACTTACGTTTACGTGAGATTCATCTCTTACCGCGATGTTTCGACTCTCCGATTCACCGAACCTGCAGAAATCGTTGGTAAGTCCTTCAGAAATTCTTGTGGATGGCCTGGTGATTTAGGGAAACTCATTTCTATAGGCTAACAAATTAAATTCTGTAGGCAAACAAATTCGGAAGTTTCTGTTTAGGGTGTGAATGAGAATGTTGAATCAGTAAATTAGAAACTCTGCCATTAAGTTTGAGGATCAGGGTGAAAACAAACAAATGCAACTCTGACAAATGAACTTATTCAGAATTATAGTTGGGAATCCAAGAATAATCTGAAAAGTCTGAAAAGTGTGTTAAACGTACTTAACATTGCTATTGAATATGAGTACACATTTAAAATTACTAAAAATCCAAATCAACGACATTGCAACAGTTAGACAAAGATTCAAGCTTCAAAGTTTCAGTTCATTTGCTGCACGAAAATAGTTTAAATAAATACGAAAATCACAATTTAATTTTCTTTAAAGAGGCAATGAATATTTTACAATGCAATTCTACGTTTATTTGATTGAATAAACTTGGCTAAAAGTTACCCAATGCTCATGAAACAACCATAATACTAAATCTTGGTTGAATGTTGTGCTCAATTTCTGAGAAATAATTAATGAGGTTTTTCTTAAACAAAGTCGAAAAGTTATTCCTTCATACGCAGCAAAGCATGGTGGGTTGCAGTTAATGGAGCACCTTGGGAAAAATTTCTTTTACCTTTAGTTACAAAATTTTAAGGTTCCAAAAATTATGAAGATTGTAAAATTAATTTCAAAATTATCAAAATTATTGGTCGAGTACATTGCTCGATGAATTAGAAAAATGAAAGAAATTAGAAATTAAAAAAAAAAAGAGTGCGTTGCTGGTTAAGAAAAAACGCCCTTGCTCATGCTACGAAGTACTGATTACACCAAAATGTAATAATAAGAATACATGGAAAGGGGTTTTAATTGTAAATTAATGTATCATAGTGTTCGAGTATGAAACATTATTTCTCACTTGTGTCTTCCGTTTTCTTAAGAACTGTATGCGCAGCTCTGAAAGCTTGGATATCAAGGAGCCATTGACTCTTTCCCTGTTCATTAGTTTCATACGGCAAACGTAAGTTCAAAACTCATGAAATTAGATGCAAGGAAGTTGTTTGTTTGCAGTCATATCCTCGAAAGATGGGTTTAATAAATAAGAGTTTGAAGGAATAGGCTTGTTCTTTCTGACCATTCTTGTTTTGATGACATTTAGAAAAAGATTGTGTATTGATGAGATTTAATTGAGTATTGATGAGACCAAAATGTAGTTATCAGAATACTTGAAAGAGGCTTTAGTTGTAAAAAAAAATCATACTGTTCGAGTATGAAACATGTTTTATCAGCTGTGTCTTCTGTTGTCTTGAAAACAGGGAGTACAGCTCTGAAGGCGGGGAATATCAATGAGCCGTTGACTCTTTCTCTGTTCACTAGTTTCATACGGAAAACATTAGTTCAAAACGAGTAGAATTAGTTTCAGGGTAGTATTTCTTGTTTTCAGTGATATCACCGAAAGATAGGTTTGATGAGTAAGGAATTGGATTGTTCTTTTTTTTAATGCCCATTCTTGTTTTTAATGGCATTTAGAAGAGATTGTGTATTGATGAGTTCTAATTGAGTATAGATGAGATCAAAATTTAGTAATCAGAATACATGGAAAGGGGCTTTAGTTGTAAAAAAAAAAGTTACCATCGTGTGTTATAGTGTGTGTGTATGATACAAGATTTTTCATCTGTGTCTTCTGTTGTCTTGACAACAGGGAGTGCAGCTCTGAAGGCTTGGAATATCAAGGAGCCATTGACTCTTTCCCTGTTCATTAGTTTCATACGGCAAACGTAAGTTCAAAACTCATGAAATTAGATGCAAGGCAGTTGTTTGTTTGCAGTCATATCCTCGAAAGATGGGTTTAATAAATAGGGAAGAGCTTGAAGGAATAGGCTTGTTCTTTCTGACCATTCTTGTTTTGATGACATTTAGAAAAGATTGTGTATTGATGAGATTTAATTGAGTATTGATGAGACCAAAATGTAGTTATCAGAATACCTGAAAGATAGTTGTAAAAAAAAAAAAATCATACTGTTCGAGTATGAAACATGTTTTATCAGCTGTGTCTTTTGTTGTCTTGAAAACAGGGAGTACAGCTCTGAAGGCGGGGAATATCAATGAGCCGTTGACTCTTTCTCTGTTCACTAGTTTCATTTATTATGATAAAGAATTAGTTTCAGGGTAGTATTTTTGTTTTCAGTGATATCACCGAAAGATAGGTTTGATGAGTAAGGAATTGGCTTGTTCTTTTAATGCCCATTCTGTTTTTAATGGCATTTAGAAGAGATTGTGTATTGATGAGTTCTAATTGAGTATAGATGAGATCAAAATTTGTAATCAGAATACATGGAAAGGGGCTTTAGTTGTAAAAAGTTACCATCGTGTGTTATAGTGTTCGAGTATGATACAAGATTTTTCATCTGTGTCTTCTGTTGTCTTGACAACAGGGAGTGCAGCTCTGAAGGCTTGGAATATCAAGGAGCCATTGACTCTTTCCCTGTTCATTAGTTTCATACGGCAAACGTAAGTTCAAAACTGGTGGAATAGGAGCAAGGAAGTTTTTGTTTGCGGTCGTATCAGCGGCAAATTTTTAAAATTTATATCATGTAAATAAAAATTAAAAATTTTAATGATAAAATTTTGTAATTCATAAAAAATATATATCATTTGCGGCTTGATAAGTAAGATCTTGAAAGAATAACTTTGTTCTTTTTGATGTTCATTCATATTTGGATGGCATTTAGAAGAAATTTACTTGTAAAAAGATAATATTAGTTTTCGTCAGAATCAACTCGCTTACAGTAAAATCTGAATCAACATTCACTCTTTTAAAAGTGTGCGATATGCAGACCTACATGGCAAATCTCGCAGTGGTCCAATTTATGATATATGATGCCTTCTTGAAATTATATGTATGACAACGAGTATAAATAATAGAAAAATAGCTTCGCGTTTTTTTAGAATGTGATCTTTGTAGTAATATCAAAAGTATTTGTATGCTACACGTGTATACTCTTTATCACATTTCATTAGATTCTGAGTAAACAGGCTGTCTTGAAAAAAACTACTTATTTTTGAAAAAGAATAACAGAAAACGGTTACAGATATTTAAAAAAATGAAAAAAATGTTAGCGACAAATTTTTGATGATGGGACAAAAATTCTTATTGTAATTAAAAAAACTATGATCAATGATTAATTACCGTATATTTCGGGGTAAAGTTGAGAATTTTTAGAACTTTTTCTAAAGCTAAATTACGGGGGTCGCCTTATATACGTATCCGCTCATCATCTAAACAAGTAATATAAAAAAAAAAAAATTTTTAAGTCAATTCCCATTTTTTGTATCACTATGTTGTAGAAAATCCATTATAAATAAATTGTCATTCATTTTTTAAAGTTTATCTGGTGCCGTCTATTTGTAGATACATGCAACTTAAATCTAAAAAAAAACTAAAATTAATTAATTTAATTTAATTACTGAAATAATATTTGAAAAAACTGTATAACAGTGTCATTCACTGCAAGTTCAAAAAAAAAAAAAAAAAAAAATTTAAAAATGTATTTGAATTTGAGTGGATGAATAAAAGTATTTTATTACCTTTTGTAAATTTGAACAAGATATATAGGCAGAGTGTGAGCTAATAGAAGAAATTGAAAAAAAATTAACTTACTAATCAAATTTATAACGCTATTCAACTGCTAAAAGTAAAATTCGGGCGCACGTATATAATTATGGCATCACATATGCATAAACCTTTGTTAATAGATCCAGTTAAATCATGTAACAATGTAATCGGTTTGAGAAAAATTCTACAAAAATTGCAAAAGGAATTAATTAAAATTTTTATCGGCAACGCAAAGCAGACGAATTATTTGACATATCTCTTTTAGTTCTGTTTATAAGTGATGAGGTAAATTGCAGAGAACCATAATTAATGTTGGTTAATCCAAAAAATCCCAATGTAAAAGATATTCATTCAGACTAGACTCATAGATAAGACTTCAGTGCAAGGTTACCCAAATAGGCCTCTTTACTTGAATACCAAAAGGCATATATATTTAGGCAATAAATCTAAGAGCGCTGCAGTTCTAAGAGCACACGTGGGGAAAAATCATTCATATTCCTCGTAAATTTGAGTCGAGTGCTTTCCACTCAAAGCGAAACTCGAATACTTCATCCTCTCTTAATAAATATATGAGTAATCAGAAGTGTATTCTCTGCTGTCAGAATCATTTAAATCATGATTGTTCATTAGATGTTTATGAAAAGAAAAGAGCACTAATGTCTAAAGAGGGGGTGGCCAACACAAATGATCTTACTGTCCACTTTGGAAATGCATCATAACTCCGCTGGCCTCATATAAAATATATATCCCCATATCTTATTTAGATCCACTATAGACATTTTTTTGGAGTGAAAAATTTAAACATAATGAGTTATTATCTTTGTGTTTACTTTTATTTATAAATGTATAACATCGATAATATAATAATAATGATACTAAATGCACATAACACTAAAAATGAAATATGAAAAACATATAAATATAAAGGAAATAAAAAAAAAAATTAAATCTTAAAAAAATATGTATTTTACTAGTGCGATATTTGTCTCTCCGCTTAGTTTTTGCAAAAACGATCTCAATTTGGCTATTTGCACATCGTAATTGGTGTTAGCTTCGTTATGTTTGAACGTGTTTTGTGTTTGGTCAATTTCATTTTAGAAAAACGATTCGCAGGTGTAAGATGAATGAACCAAACGCACTAACAATTTGAACTAAGAATCTGGTTTGTTCTGCTATCAACTGTGTGTATTTACGGAAGGTCAATGAGGCCACTTAAAGTTTTTTTTTTTTCTTTCTAATGCAGCTGGCAAACACAGACAGCTTGGTCTTAGATGCCTTAAGGCAAGTGCTGCACAGACGTACTCACTTTGCATTACCCAGGGGCGCGTATCACTTGAAGATAAGCCACGGACGCGGAGTAACAATGCCCCCGCAACACTCTACGATCCTATTAGACCGGGACCTACTTTTAAAGTGGATTCCGAACCACTACAAACACCCATGGCACCGCCGGGACTCGAACCCGAAACCTGGTACCGAGCGCCAGAGCGCTAGCCACTCGGCCATTCAGGCTTTAGGCCACTTAAAGTGAAACGTAGAACCTGTTATAATAGATGTTCCAATATGCGAGAGCATCATCAGTTTGCAGAATATAATTTAATTATTCTGTAAACTGTAAATTATACTCTAAACTCCTGAATAAAACAGGCAATATCTGTCAAGGATATTATTTTAAAATTTATATTAACAGGAAAAATATTCCTGGACCAATAGGAATATTTAATCAGGATATGAATATTTAATCAATTAATATTAATATAGGCTAATGATAAACAATATTTGTTTTAAAAATAATATTTAAGTATATTATTTTTTTAAATTTTTTTCTCATCATCATTTCGACAGTTAATTTTTGAATCTACTGATGCACACGTAATGTATTTTTTTTTTTTAATACGTCGGTTTTCACTTCTTTGGTCATTATAAAATGAATATATTTTGTAAAAGTGTGATAACTCTCACGGGCCGGAAAATGTTCAAGGCGGGCCTGATTTAGATAATGGTCCAATGTGGCAACTCGAGCTACAGGTACTTTATGATCCTTGCAAGAAGGTGTAATCTGATGCATTCCCCCTATCCCAGGGGTCGGCAACCTTTTTGAGTCGGAAGAGTCAAAATTACAATTTACAAAATTTCAAAGTTTTTAAAGAGCCACAAAATTTTTCTTGACAACAATAAATAGTACTCGCAAAAATAAAAGTTTTTTGATAAAAACCTAATCTATTTATTCATAAGAAAAATATCTATTTATTCATATATTAGTAGTGTTTTTCACAACAAATTAGATAATATATATATATATGGTATTATTAGATAATTACTTATTATTTAAGTAAAAAATTAAACATTTACTTACAACACTAACTTGTACTTCAATAACAAACAATTGAGCAAACAAATTCAATGTGGAGCGATGGATTTGCCATGGTTTTAGAAAGTTTGGATAAATTTGACTCATAACTTGTTGTTTCAAGTTTTAAACATGACACTAAATTTTCATTTGTTAGTTGGCTTCTTTTTACTTTTAATTATATTCATGCAAGAGAACGCTTGCTCGCACGAATATGTCGATCCGAAGAGAGTCAGCATACCAATGCCAACTTCTTCACCTCACTGTAGCTATCTGGCAGACTATTCCATGCGTCGAATATATGCCTCAACTCGCGGCATTTCTTTTAAAGCTGTCCACTTTGTTGCGTTATGCAAATGCATGTTTAAACGATTTTTAAATGTTTTTTTTTTTTTTTTGATAAAATAAATAATATTTGCGTATGGAACTAAAGAGCCGCAGCTTCACATCCAAAGAGCCGCATGTGGCTCGCGAGCCGCAGGTTGCCGACCCCTGCCCTATCCGATGGGGAATGCATCAGATTGAACTGAAATTGGCTGAAGCAAGACCTCATTTGGAATCGGTATAAATTGATTTGGAAATTATGTTATAAACGGAATATAGATTTTTATAGATTTAAATGTGAGTTGTATATGCAGGAGTTGTGTTAAAATAAAATAATAAAAAGTCAAATTTGTGTCATATTTGAAAGGAAATAAATACATGAACATTCAACTCAGCAGCGATTATTTATAACAAAGGTAACGAAATAAGCCGCATTTAATAAGCCTTATACATTTTCATGAGTCCTTTTCGTTTATCTCAACCGTCTTCATAGACGCGGTGAAAGAAACCTATATATTTCAGTCGGTATAATCAGGTAACGCTAAATATGTTTATTCATATCGACCTCATCAACATTGCAACATGGAGCTTTCTAAACAAAAAATGCGCACTGTTTCATTCAATTCGATGATGAAGTTGATATTGAAAAAACAGGAGAGGCTAAAAACAGGCCGTTTTCAGCGGAAAAATCCGTCTCTTTCATATGTTCTCTCCTGTAGCTCCATCTATTAATGGAATTTATAAATATTCAAGAAGAATACTTACAGAAATCAAATTATTGTTTTTCCCTCTTTTAACTTAAATGAAGTGTTTAAAAATAAAAAGGAGCAGCAGTTCTTTTGTTTTAATCTTTTAAAATAATAAATAAAAAATATTATATATATATATATATATTACTCTCTAATATAATATTATTTAAATATTAAATTAATATTACTTAAAAAAAATAATTTATACAAAAATTGTAATTGTAAATTCGAATTAAATAATTTTGATGAGATGCAAAATTAATTAATTTATTACAAAATTAATTACAGAGCATTATGGTCAGAGCATTGCCTTAGCAAAAACGTTAAATGCTGCGCTGTGGCTACCATAACCCCTGGTTCGAATCCCAATCTGGGCATATATGATTTTCAAGGATTTTTAGAAGAAAATCGATACATATGCAATGTTTTAATATTAAAAATAAAAATTCTTTTTTTACTACTTTTTTGCAATGAAATAAATTTCAGAATGTTTTTCATTTGTGTTAGTAAATAAAAATTTAATTTTCATACTTTCATTATTTTTGGTTTTTATCCACTTCTTGGTTATACTTGCTGCAAATGAAAACAACAGCAACAAAAAAAAAAAAAAAAAAAAAAAGAAAAGAACAGAAGTATTAGTATACAAAGGAAAGTAATTGCTCAGCTACACCCTGGGGGGAATAATGCTGCGACTCTTTCATCTATAATCTGTTACATCAGTCGGAGTTGTGGCTCAATAGTAACGTGCTCTGCTGATGAGCATTGGGACCGAGGTTCAATTCGCTGGCTGCGTTATTGGAGACGCATCTTTCAAAAAACAATGAGACCTCGATAACGTTTGTGATATTCAGCATCTTTCCTCATTAGTCGGACTACTGGTGGAATTTCCGATTTTTTTCTCCCATACGATACTGAAGTGTGAGGTAGTACTCTAAAATTCCTCCCGGAAGATATTTCCCTCCTTCTTCAGCGACACAGAGCCAAGTCAGACTTTTCCTACTGGTTCTCTATAACATTAAAAGCTGCCCCTTTTTCACCATTTATGACTTGATTACTCATGGAATGTCCGTCACACTACAGGACACTAAGTGATTGTGGACACTATTACTACACCACACCATGCCTAGAGCTGAGTTGCTTTCCTTTACACTTTGGGAATGATGTGATTAAGAAGAAGTCTGACTGGGTTCTGTGACGCTGTACGGCCATAGGAGACCGGACCTACGGCTTAAAGTGGATTTCGAACCGTTCACAAACATCCATGGCACCGCCGGGATTCGAACCCGATACCTGTGTGCC